>JAPPVO010000016.1:9087517-9324253 GCA_030407325.1 Camellia japonica
TGAAGAATCAGCCTCGAAGCGTCAACATCACTAATTGGTAGAAGAAGACAAAATCCGTAGAAGATAAGGCTTCCCTTCAGATATCAGAGAAATGCGCGCCAAAATATTATGTAGATTTTTGTGTCTATAATTATTTGTTTTTGTCGGTAATAAGGATTTTCCTTCACTCACTACTTTAATAGAGCAGATGACCCCCACCCTGCTCCATTAAAGAAAAGCTGTGAGAATCCTTACACGTGTCCTGTAATCAATTATAGTGTCAAAATTTTATCAAAAAAAGGATTGAATGATATGCGATGGGGCCCAAAGCAGTACCCGATATCATTATCCTAATCTTTATTGATAAAATTTTATCTATATCTAGAATAGTATATTTGATAGTCAAATCCATAGAAAATCATGTAAAGTCTAGAAAAGTCTATGCTTAGCTTAGTAGCTTTGGACTTTTAAATCAAAAACTTTTGACGTAGAGATATTCTTTTTGGCTTTGTATGTATCAACCATTGTGTATAAATTGGCATGCATGCCAACGAAAGAAGCAGAATGAAAAATACCCCCTCACTCTACATTGTAAAATTTCCAACCCCTCTCAAAAAACCTCTAAGTGTACTAAGTCTTTCAGAGTCTGTAATATAATCTTTGTAAGTATATTTCTTATTAATATGAAGTGTGAGTAGTTTCTCTTTTTCCTTAAATATTTCAAAAGGGTAACTCTTCTATTCTAAAAATTTATTTTCTTTTTGGAAAAACTAAGTTTATGAAATGCTTGTTTGCTCATTAATATTACATACTTTGCAGCTTCGTAGTATCTGCTGTTTTCTAATTTATTACTGAGTGACCTTAGCTGAAGAGCCTATGTGAGCCGTGGTTAGGCGTTGGAGGGCAAATTGTAGGCAGAAAGGGAAAGGTAAAAATTAGAAAATAAAAATATACTATGTTAAACGAGGCTTAGCTTCAAGGTGGGAGTACATGTAATGAAAACAAACATTGCCTAAAAATAGTTTTGCCATAGAAAAGAATTTTAGAATACAAGAAGAGCAACCCGAGTAGAAATATTAAGGAAATATTGTTCATAAAAGAATTTAAAAAATCAAAATTGTATGCCTTTAGAAGAAGAACTTAGGATTAAAATCAAAATCAGTACTGAACTTATACAAGAATTAGAAGATCAAAAATTAAGATATCAGTTTCTTTTATCATTAGCTTCTGGCAGATCTCTAGAAAATTATAGTTTAAAAGTTTCTCAAATAAATAGACAAATAACTGTAAGACAAGAAGCCCTAAAGCTAGCCATACAACAGCTTGAAGATCTATTAGCATAACTGTAGAATTAATTAGATAATTCTCAGCCCAATTTCAAAATAGTGGTAGACCACTAACTCTCCCCAAAAAATTGGTATCAGAGCAGTGTTCGGTTTTAGGACATTTTAGTTAGTTTATGCATTTTGCTTATGGTAATAGAGTAGTATTTATTTTTGGACATTTTAGTTATAAATTTCATGTTATAGTAGCTTTTAATAATTTTAAAGTAGGACTTAATTTTGTGTATGAAAAAAGTAGAGTATCTAGATTTAGAACTCAGCAGCCATAATCATCGTCTTAGTATAAATAAAAATAAATTTCGTTGTAACTTTGAAGATACTTTTACACATCAGCTTCATAGTGAAAATAATCCTCAGTTAAATAGTATCATAGATTATCAGATTAATTTTGCAGAAAATATTAAAAAGGACATAGATAGAATTAGTAATCTTTTTATCTCATCTATAGAACATCTCCGTAATAATCGTAGTATAATTAAAGATCAAGATAAAAAATTAGATTATATCCAAGACCAGTGTAGTTCAATTTTACAAAAGCGAACAGATTTAAATTTAGAAAAATTTCCCACTAAGCTCGAATTAGAAACTTTAATTTCAGCTATAAATACTAGCAACTCAAAACAAATAGAATTAGAATTTAAGCAACTAATTGAAGAAGTTCATAACCAAATAAATCAAATAGCTAAACAAATAGAACAAGTCAACCAAATTCAAGAAAATTTAAAACAGAAGTTAGAAATTTTAGAACAACTAATAAGATCTTAGTTTATGAGTAGTGATAAAAAAGCTAATAGAGATTATCAGACTATTTTAAAACAAGCAGAAGATTTTCATAATAACCCAAAAGGAATCAGTAGCTATCAAGGAATAAATCAGTCAGATAAAATATCAGTAAGACAAAACAATATAGAAATTTTATTTCTAATTAGGTTGTGTGAAAAATTTGAATATTTATCAGAACAACTACACATTAGAAAATCGTTTAGCTTCTCTAGAAAAAATAATACTTCAAAAAGGAAAAGGAATAGAAGGACAAGTAAATAAACCTCAATCTCAGGTAAACGAAGAAGACATAGCTAGATATTTTGAAAAGTTTAAATTACCAAAGAAATCCGTTTGTAGAACTTACAGAAAATAAAAATGTTTAAACAGCTAATAAAAGGAAGTAGTAGCAAAAAGCGTAATGAAGATGAAGATTTAAAATGGAAGAATTTATAGATGTAGAACAACAAATAGAAAAATTTAAAAAAGAAAAGTTAGAATTAATTCCAGCAAAATATGTATATAAGCTAGGAAAGATTCATAAAAACAATATCTATTTAAACACTATGGTGAACAAATGATTAGTGTAACACAAGAAGATGAAAAAATAGAGCTAAATTTAATAGACAGAGAAAGCTATAAATATGCAGTAAATGAACACCTTAAAATGACCCACTTAGGATTAGTTGTGGTAGGAATTAAAGCTTTAACTAGAGAAAATTTAGGAACTAAAGTTTTTGTATGTCTTTATGATGATAGATTTAATGATGTAGGACAAAGCATTTTAGGCAACTATGAATTAGATATGAATTCAAAAGGAGAGATAGTTTATTTTACACCAGACTTCTTACAACCAACCTCAACCTTTCATAAAAAGATAAAAATAGGAATAAAAAGTAGAGGATACAAAATGAAAAAAGGAGAAAAGAATTTATTAGTCTGCACAGGATTTTTAGGCTTAGCAGTCTCAGAAAGTAATACTCACTATAGACTCACGAATGATCAGATAGTCAAGTTATTAGGCGCAAAGGAATAAAGGCACTACCAGCTAAAAAATTTAATTCTGAAGATAATGCAGCATTAGATTGGAAATTAGGAGACTTTTTAGGACAAAAAAATTAGCCCCTCAAGACAATTTATTATATCAAGCAGCAGATGGAAATTATGCGGTAAGATTTACTCAATATACTTATGTAGCACCAGAAAAATCGGAAGATGATGAATTCAGTAGCATAGATAGGGAAGAAAATCAAGATAATCGTAGTGAAATAAATCAGCTTTATGTAATGACAGAAGAAAAGACAATATCAAAAATAAAATATATAATATTGATGAGATAGACTTAGAAAATTTCACCCTAACTGATATGAATAAAATATTAGATGCTAGATATTATGAATACTTAACCAGAGGAGATACCCATGATGAAGCAGTATCATTTTTAGACCAAGAATTTCATACTGAATATGTAGATGATATCATAGAAGATAGAATACATCCTAGCAAAATATTTAGAATACCAGAACAACCCAATTTAGAAGATACTTTTTACATGAATACAGAGAGCTCCAGAACTAGTAACCAACAACCAGTTGTAGAAGATCCCATAGAACCAATACAGTATACAGTAGGAGGAAGAAGCCATTAGCAAGTTCAGGACGTAGTAATGCAGACCCGAATAAAAGTTATAGATTTCATGGAAAGCGTAAACAACCAGATATGAGTATACAATTACAGCCAGCTAATAACCAGGAACCCTTTTAGACCTAGCTAGATTCGACCCTCAGATATGGCAAGAAGTAATAGAAAGATGGGAAAAAGATGCGGTAAAGGCATGGATAAGTAATCCCTATGAAACAACCGATATGTGGGAATATATGGAGACACTTTTAGGAGATTCGGCTTTTAATATATACTTAACATTTAAAGAAAATATGAGGAGATAATTAGACAACTTAAAGAACTAGGAGATAACCCATGGAATTTCACTAGTTTTATAAAAGAAATACTTATAGGATACGACCCTTCTAGACGAAATACTTACACTCAAAGCATAGCATTAACTGAATTAGATCAGATGACTTTAGGAAGTTGGAAATATATTGTACCCTTTAGCAAAGAATATTTAGCCATAGCAGCCAGAACTGGAAAAAGTTTTGATGAAGAAATAGGAAATAAATATTTTAGAAAATTACCCGGAGAACTAGGAAGAGAAATAGAAAATAAATGGTCAATTTATTATGCAAACTTACCAGGCCAAATAGCCTCAGGAGAAGTAAAAATAAAAGAAACCTTAGGAATAGGACCTAGGATAGTTTTTACCTTCCATAGACTTAGAGAAAAATGTGTAGAGGTTAAAATACAAAAAGATTTGAAAAACAAAATTATGGTTTTTGTAGTAGCATAATATATACCCCTCAGCAATATGAAGATAAATATAATAGGAAAAAATACAAAAAATATGGAAAATATAGAAAGAGAAAATATTGGAAGAAAAAATATAAAAAACCATGGAAAAAACAAAAATTCATTAGAAAGAGTAGAACTTTTAATAGAATAAATTATAAGCAAATACCCAAAGAAGAAAGAGATAAAAGAAAACAGAGATATGTTAGAAAACCCAATGGTAAAAAATGTAATTGTTTTATATGTGGAGAACTCAATCATTTTGCAAAAGCCTGCCCAAAAAGACAAAGACCTAATACTAATAAACAGATAGAAAGACTACATATTATGAAAGACTTAGAAGATGATATAGTCAACATAAATAGTGATGATTCAGAAGTATATAGCATAGTTAGTGATTATGAATATCAAATAGAAGCCATAAGTTCAGACAGTGATTCAGAAAGTGATACAGATATAGATAATCTTTTAAGACAACTCAATCAAGAAATAGGAACAACTCGTTCTCATGATATTTTCTTTATGATGGAATGTAATGCAAATACTGAATGTCAGCATAATTTTCAAATAGGACTAGGATTTGATACCACTAGATGCAGTTATTGTAATTGGTTTCCAGCTAAAGATAACAGAGCTCAGTGTTTATTATGTAGTATAACCTATTGTATAGTCTGTCTTGAAAAATTAAACATGACTGTAGACACCCCATTTTTGACCGTCCCCAAGACTTGGACGTCACCGCTTGGACACTCGGTGATTATCCATGTTTGTGTTCGTTTGGAGTTCCCGGAGTTCTCGGCCAGCGCGCCTTGCCTCAGGACCTCCGAACTCGACCGTTTTGTGTTTGGTTTTGCACCAAATACTTGTGTTTTGCCCTAGAGGGGCAGGGAATGCCTTGTGAGGCATCCCTACACACCACCGGCTGTGGCTAGAGGCCACCGGCTGGCTGGAGTCCCCACCGGCACTATTTTGTGCCGGTCGGCACTCTTTTGTGCCGGTCGGCACTGTTTTGGGCGAAATGACCATTTTGCCCTGCCGACCACTGTGCACTTGCTTTGTGAGATATTTTCTCACAGCTGTGTGCCACTGGCTTCCCCTCCATACACGTGTATGGAGGGATGAACCCTTGTTTGCTTAGCTTGTAAGTCTTACAAGTTCTATAAGAGAGGAGCTTCTCCTCTTGGCAAAAGGTTAGATTTTTTAAGTGTTAGACATTGTTAGAGAGTTGGAGCTCTGGTTTTCCTAGGGTTAGAATAGATATATACTCTATCTCTCTCTTTCCCTTTGTGTTCTAGGTGCACAAGTTCACACTTTTGCACATAAACACCTACTCTTACACTTTTTCTTGGTGTGCTCAAAGATCAGAGCTTATTCTTGAAGTTTTTGACTGGTTTGGAGCTCAAGGGACCAAGCACAACAACCTTTGTGAAGGTAGTCAACAAGGGTAAGAACTTCACTTTATTTACCCCATTCTTGCAACTTGTTTTTACTTAGTTTAAAACAGTTTTTGAGCTTTGGTGTTTGGCACATAAAAGTTCTGATTTTTGACCCTCTTTATTGTGTATTAAGAGTGTTTGGAGGTTTGGGGAAGTTTGACCCCCCTTTAGGTCTTGAAGAGGCCCTTTTTTGTGCTATTTTGTGGAGATCCAGGACTGTCATGCTTGGGCCTCTTCACCACTGAAATCTTGAGGGATTTCAGTGGTGGAGATGGTGCCTTAAAGTCCTAGGAAGGAGAGGGCCATCCCCTCTCCTTGTTGTCCTTGAAAAGGGCATGTTTTGCCTCTTGAGAGAGCACCATGTTTGTTTGTTTCTTGAGCATGTCTTAGTTGCATTTTATGTTCATTATGCCCTAACATGACATTGCTATAGGTTGGTTTTGGTCTCCTATGCATGCTTAGCATAGTTGCCTTGTAATGCCTCTTTATGCCTTAACATGTCTAGGTGGTATGCCTTAGCTTTTAACATGTTTTAGGCTTAGATTTGTGAAGCTTGTAGGCTTACTTTGTCATGCTTTAGCTCTGTCCATAACTATTTTGGCCAATCTTAGCATGTATTTTGTAGCCCCCTTTGTATTTGGCTTGTTGGCCTCAAGAGTATGAATGTGTAGTGTACCATGCTTGCTTCATTTTTGATGGTTGGAACCATCTAGCATGCCATTTCAGTCCTTCATACATGCTTATTTGATTGCCTTGCATGCCTCTTTAATGCTTCAAGAGTGTGTGTTAAGTGCTCCATGTTTTGGCTTCAATGTATGCCTTTGGTTTAATGACTCTTAGATGCCATCTAAGTAGCTCTTTGACCTTGCTTTAACATGCTAAGAACCTGTTTTGGTTGTTAAGTGCATGCCATATGTGTTTGTGCTAAGTGTGGTTTAATGCCCTATTGACTTGCCTTAAGCCTAGGTCACTTGCATGCTTTGTTTGGCATGCTTCATTGCATGATTTGGCATCATGTTTGACATGAATTTGAGAGCTTTTAATGCATGCTACTAGTCCATGTTTGGCTTCTTTAAGCATGCTTGAATGTTGTCTTGTTTGTGCCTTAGGTTTGGATCATTACATGTGTATGTGTGTGTGTGTTTTGGTCTCATTCCCTAGGCACTTTGGCCACTGATTTTAGGCCTTTTAGAGTTGCCTAATTCATGTCTAAGTCCATTTTTCCATTGGATTGCATGCTTGTATTATATGCTTGTTTGTATGCTTGCATAAATGCATCATATTGTCCATCTTGCATCCTAGATAACATGCTTAGGATTGCACCACATTGACATGCATACCAAGCCTCTTGAAGTGAGTTTGATAGAGGTTTGGTCCCCCTTTTGTGCCTATGTGTTTTGCATGCATTTGAAATCAAAATTGCCCTCTTGGTTCTTTGGGCCATCATGCATGGAAATGCGTGATTGGTGGTCCGAGAACCGAGGCACAACCTCCTTTGAGTCCAAAACATGATAAGGATTGTGTTTGGTGCATACATGCTTGGAATTACATTGCCATGCATTTTGTTGTCCTCTGCTGCTGTGGTCTGCAGGTTTTGCAAGCATTTTGTGCCGACCGGCACTGTTTAGTGCCGACCGGCATTGAATTTTCAGCCGATGAGTGAATTCAGTGCCGGTGGCCTCCTCCTTCAGCCGGTGGTTCTCTGCCCCAGCCGGTGGTATTCCCCAGTGTCCTGAGAGGCACTTCTGGGACTTTGGTAATTTTCTGAGGAAGATAGCAGGGAAAGCAGAGGCACGCTTGCATGATAGTGCGATTCCGAGGGAATCCCGGGCGCGCGCCGCATTTGAGCCCTCCCCCCGAGGCATTTACTGCTTTAATTAGATTAGTTATTTATTTAATTAAATCAGCGAATTTGTAATAATTAATTAGCTTGTGTAGTTAATTAGTCATTCGGTTCTGTATTATTATTTTGGTCCCTCCGTGCGAGGGCGAATTGTAATAAGTGTGTGTGAGTGGGTGTATGTCTTCCAACCCCCATTTCTTTCTATCCCTTTTATTTACCCGCTTTCGATGGTAGATTAGGGCATACTTATTTTTAGCATACCTTATGCAATGCATGCGTGCATTCATGCATTTGTTTACATGCATCGGGCTCGGCACATCATGCAAACTGCATTGTATTTCAATTCCAAATTGAATACGTGATAGTTGTTTCATCTCATGTGCCATGTTTAGGGTTAGCCGAGCCTGTTTAGATTACACTCCTGTATGTGTTACATTAGCCACTTAACATGAACTAGGTCATGCATGTTTGCTAACTAGTTTACTGTTTTGGCACGGAGTACGATGTAAGTTTTTATTGCTTTAGCATATCGCATGCGTGTGAATGTTCAACATGATAATAGGATTGCCATGCGGCTAAATGCTTACATGAGATAAACTGTTTGAATGCCTGTGGGTGGAGGTTGGATTGCCTGAGTTGGAACAACTCATTGAAATCCGTATTTTAGCCTACTTGCGAGTAGCAAAAAAAACCAACACGTTTTTCGAGACAAAACGGATATGCAATGTTTATTTCCAAGTTAGGCAATCTAGTCTATACTTTTGTGTTGTGCGCATCACATAGTAATTCTAGGTTAATAACCGGAATAAGAATGCATAAAGTTTTCAAAAACGGATATCACGGTTAGTAGAGGCCGGTCTTCGGACCGGGCGAAAGGGGGTGCTCATAGCTGACCTTCCCCGATCGTACCCAAGCTCCCGAGCCAAGTCACTTTGGTGATGACGGACAAGTGGCCTTCGGCGCCGAGTCAGGGTTTCCTAAATTTCCCAAAATAAAAATATTTAGGTGGCGACTCTGTAATCTGGCAAAGCAGTCCATGTTTGGCACTACTTTTCAAAAAATCTGTTTTCTCAAACGATTTGCCGGATTTGGACTCTTTGGTTCAGATTTAGAACCGCGACACAAAAGAAGAGTCCGAACTGTAGCATTCGAGGTCCCCCGCGGACGTGTTACAATGACACATAAGATAACATTAGAAAATAACAGAGAGGACCATAGTATAGAAAGCAGAGAATTAGAAATACAAGTAAGAGAACTCAAATTACAAATATGAGAGATAGAAACTAAGACTAGTTTTGACATAGAATGCTTAGAATTAGAAAATAGACAGCTTAAACAGCAGCTAAAATAATTTCACAATAAATACCCTTTAAAAGATAAACTAATTGAAGAACATATGAATTCTTTAGAAATAGTCAACTTAGTTGATTCTCAACCCTTTTGTCAATACTCTCAAAAATCAGATAATACATATTTACCATTTAATTATCCTGTTATACCCAAGTCAAATTTAGTTGAGATCTCCTATGTAATTAAATTTATAGAAAAAAACCCTTAGTATAGATGCTATGATAGATACCGGCGCTAGTAAGTCATATATTGAACAATACATAGTTCCACCAGGATGGAGCACAGCTTTGACAACCCCAGCTTTAGTCAGCATAGCCGATGGCACTAAATAGACATATACACATTGCATCAATGGCGCACAGATTAGTTTTCATCATCTAGGTTCTCAAGATCAGCATATAGAATGGTTCCCTTTACCTCAAGTTTGGATTGGAAATACCCGTCAGAATCATCCTTTCATCTTAGGACTTAATTTCATACTTAGTTTACAGGGCGGCATGTTTATCAGCCAACACAACATTAGTTTCTTCAAGCGAATTGTACATACACCCACTGCATATGCCCTTAGCACTATAGCACATTCATCAGAATTGCGTGCGAAGCGTAGTGGTACCATAGGAGTAGATTCCGTTCCCGCTAGTTTTTTATTCCCTAGTAGAAATATTTTTCCCGAGCTAGCCCAAACGTACATACCTAAGGAGATAGCAAATACTTCTTTAGAAAATTTAGATATGGAAAAATATGAGTTAGAGGAGTTTGATTTTGAAGAAAAAGGAGACTATTGGAACCTAGAAGATTTTCAACAAATAGCTAACCTAGAATTAATTTTTGCTAAAATAGGGAAATTAAAGAAAAAACCAGTATATAGAAGAACAGAGAATGATTTAGATGAAATAATAAGATTAGCTGAAACAACAGAGATTTTAGGAGAACAGCCCATGAAATATTGGGAAAGAAATAAAGTTTTAGCCAATTTAGATATAAAAAATAAAGATTATAGGATTACATCAGCACAAATAGATCATACACCAGCAGATATAGAAGAATTTAGAACACAAATTAAGAAATTACTAGATTTAGGAGTAATTAGACCTAGTAATAGTCCGCATAGGAGCGCAGCTTTTATGGTTAGAAATCATGCAGAGATAAAAAGAGGAAAAGCTAGAATGGTTATAAATTACAAGAGATTAAATGATAATACAGAGGACGATAAATACAATATACCAGATAAATATCAACTCATAAACAGAATACAAACAGAAAAAATATTTAGTAAATTTGATTGCAAGTCAGGATTTTGGCAGATAAAAATGGAAAAGGAAAGCATACCACGGACGGCCTTTTGTTGCCCACAAGGACATTATGAATGGCTAGTTATGCCTTTGGATTAAAAAATGTAACTTCCATATTCGAGCGAAAAATGGATAGTATATTTAATAAATATAGTTTTATATTAGTATACATAGATGATATATTAGTATTCAGTCCAGATAAAAATAGTCACATAGATCATTTATACATAGCATTAGAAGAATTCATAAATAATGGAATAATAATTAGCAAGAAAAAGATGGTATTAAATAAACCTCACATAGAATTTTTAGGAATGGAGTTAGGAGATGGAAAAATCAGGCTACAACCTCACATAGTTAAGAAAATTTTAGACTATCCAGATAAATTAGAAGATACAAAACAACTTCAATCTTTTTTAGGAATTTTAAATTATGCAAGAATGTATATTCCTAACCTTAGTAAAATAATAGGACCTCTATACAGCAAGACCACACCCACGGACAAAAATATTTTAATCAATAAAATATAGCTTTAGTTAGAAAAATTAAAGACATTTGTAAAAATTTACCAGATCTACAACTCTCCTTAGAATCAGAATACATAGTTGTAGAAATAGACGCAAGTCAATTAGGATGGGGAACAATATTATTAGCTAAACCTAGTAAGTATGATAGCAAAAATAAAGAACGCATTTGTAGATATAGTTCTGGAAAATTTAAAGAAAAAGACACGACCATGACCAGCCTAGATTTCGAAATATTAGGAGTAGTATATGCAATAAATAAATTTAGATTATTTTTGCACAAACCTTTTACAATTAGAACAGATTGTGAAGCTATAGTTAGATTTCATAACAAACTTAACGAGTGCAAATTAAGTACTAGAAGATGGGCAAAATTTTTAGACTGTATAGTAGGATAAGGATATAAAGTAGAGTTTGAACATATTAAAGGAAGTGATAATAGGTTAATAGATTGGTTAAGTAGGAAAATTTATTTAGAAAAAGAAGATAATTGTGCAGATAATGGAGAACAGCAAAACCATGAACTTTGGGGGATTTTCTCTTCCCATTCATGAAGGCAGAAACAAGTTCAGACCTTTAACAGGAATTGAGTTAGACCCAGTTCAACAATGTCTCCTAGATAACCTTTGGAATAGCCATAGCCACCAGCTAAATGTCTTTCTGCCCTAAACTCTCTTAGTATATATTTCTCAAAAATTCAAAATAAACCTTTGTCTAAAAGTTTTTCTTTCTATGTAGTAGCTAAAGGAACCAAGCCCGGTATTCACCATGACTGGATAGAAGTAGAACCCTTAGTTAAGAATTTTCCCATACCTCAGTATAAAGGATTTTATGATTTCGAGTCAGCCAGTACATATGCCCGAAGACAGATAGGAACTAGTTACTTTATCAGCCAGATATCTAAAGATTACCTGGACACATTGAGCAAGATGAGGTCAACTATTCTTGCTACTAGTGGAGTTCCAGTTAGCCAGATAATTGGAAGCAGTAGCTCTGGAAGCAGTAGTTCTAACCCTCAGATAGATTCACAAAATCCTCTCCAGATGTGCAGACATTGTGAAGGCCTTACCAGAAATTTCAAGAAAATTATGGATAAAGGAAAAAGAGTCAGTAAAGAGCTAAACCAGCTCTGAGACGAAGAAAAACAATTGAGAGCCACCATTCGAACCCTAACCATCCAGCTTAAAAAATTAGCTCCAGGAAAAATAACTGCCCCCATTCCTGACCAAGAAATCAGACAACTCACCAGTGAGGAATTTGAACAATTGAGTGCTAGAATGTATTTCTTCAGGCATTCTATCATTCGATCTTTTTGTGAGAAAAGCCAAGTAATAGAAGACCTAAAACCCTATATATACACCTTAGCCCAAGATAGTAGAAATAGCGAGCTAGTCACTATTCAGCAATTTCTTCAAGACCTCTCCATAGCAGGAATTGAATGCCCTGGTATAGCATATCAATGGACTTATGCCTACGAAGACGAAGAGTAGCCCTGCTTAGAAGAAGAAAGATGTAAGAAGAGGTCAGAACAATTCGGTCGATGCCAGTGTAATTTAGATTTCAGCATCTGCCTTTGCCAAATAAATTTAGCAATGTTCGAGCCATTGGAGATAGAAATTAGGGGCGAAACGCGTTATCTAACAGCCTCAAAATTGTTAGACTATGGCTTCGTCTCCAGAATGATTTTTTCAGACCCAGATCAGACAGATAGCTTTGGAAATAAACTAGCTCATGGAGTACTTTGCGTAATGGAAGAACATCATCCATATATAGAAGCAATAATTGATAGCAGATTACCAGAATGGAAGGGAATATGGTGTAATCCAGCTAAACATAAAATGTATCTCAGAGGAACCTCGACATTTCCAGGATACCTAGGACTTCTCAATAGGAGACCCTGGCCATGCAGAAGATTTCCACTCAGAGACCAGCTCAATAAATGGAGGAAGTTTGCCAACAATCCTCTATTAGCATATAATGGGAATTATGGACGACTAGTCTGTGAAGATAGAAATCAAAAGATATACTGTAATTTAGCTATCCCAGGATATCCCTTCAGCAAAGAGACATTCGTCGATGAAAGTCAGTATCCCAACTATCAACATAGTGTCTCTCATGAATCACCAGTAATGAAAGAAGATGATCAATGGCACAATGAACCAGCCATGGGAGACGGAGATGACTTCTACGACCAACTTTCAGCGGCAGACCTGGATGATCTCTCAGACAGAATGTATGGATAAAATATATATATATATATATATATTGTAGCACTCCAAAATATATATCCTTTATAATTGATTAGAATTGTCCACAGATCTTTCCAAATAATAAATAAATGGCTGAGATCATTTTACACATTAGAGAGTTCCCACCCTCACACACGCGCAACAGTTTCTTCTTTTCTTCTTCTCTCTTTTGTGATTCACGCTCTCTCTCTCTCACTCTCACAGAACAATAAACACCTCACCAGCACAACCTTTGTGTCTCCTCCTCTTCCCTGAATTTGGATCCTCTTCCTCAATAGACACCCACCATTTTCGCTATAGACGGTGCTCTTCATTTCCCTTACAACCTTTTGAAACTCATTGGCTTGGGAAAGACCTACAATTTTGGTAAGGTTCTAAACCTAGAGATTGTTTCTTTTCTTTTTTGAAACCCTTCCCTTCTTAAATTAGGCAT
Source organism: Camellia japonica (assembly GCA_030407325.1). NCBI lineage: Eukaryota > Viridiplantae > Streptophyta > Magnoliopsida > Ericales > Theaceae > Camellia > Camellia japonica. The sequence continues at coordinate 9,101,135 of JAPPVO010000016.1, forward strand.
TTGATTAAACTATTTGGATTTCAATTCAACGATTTCTAGTTGGGGGTTTTGATTTATTTTTTTTTAAATATTATGTATATATGTATAAGCTCAAATCAATTACAGTAGAGATGTTTGTTTATATATGCTTTTGAAGATGGCAAGCGATCGATTATGCTCGGTTGAATCACAGTACGATTACATTCTTCAATTTCTCCAAACCAGAGACCGTAGCTTCTCGCTGGAGTTGAGTCAGGTTGAATGCTTCCAAGGTCATCTGCTTCTTCTCTTCTTCTAAATTTTTTCCCCAATTCATTGTAATTTCTAAAAAAATTATAAAATCATCCATGGTAAACTTTTACATCATTAATAACCAAACTCTTTTTAAAAATTTCATGAATGTGTAAGTGATGTATCGTAGTAATTACATGAAAGTGATGTATCTTAGTAATTACATGAAAAACTTTTAGATAAGATCTCTTGGTGGTGTCAATAAAGGCCATATATTTTTATATTTTAGATTAGTTTTTATGGTTGTGGTACAATTTGTGTCAAGTTTTTCATCTATAGTGAGATATCGCATATTAATCTTTGGTTTTATGTATCATAGTCATATGACAATAGACTTGAGATTTTTAAACAAGTTTCTAAAATGCACTGAAAATATTGTAATAGTCATAGTTTAAAATATATTGTAATTACTTGGGATTTTTTAAACAAATATAAATAAAATGCATGGATAAATTAGAAGCTTAATAGTCACAGTTTGAAATATATAAACTACTGTTCAATTTTTATGAAGTTTTCTAGTGAAAGACTGTCACTCTGTCATATCTGAATTTGGATATCTGGTTTTAGATACAAGAATTCATTAAAACTATGTGTTGCTACTTCTATTTGTTTTGTCAATTACTTGAAGTTTGGACTCTAGTTTCTCCTTTTCAACTTCATGTGTTTAAGTTTATACAAACTTTGCTTTCAATGGGCATTTCTTGATTTCAAAATTTCCACATGGTTGTAGTTTTTTGGTGTGAAAAAAAAATAAAATAAAAAATCTGATCTTTTGGATTTTCAGGATACAGGAAGAGAACTCTTGATGTTTCCAGAAACTTATGTGTGGTTGGTCTCTATTTTTACAATGAAAAAGCTGAAAGTAAAAAAAGTTTTGAATTTTTTGTGTAGTAGAAACGAATAAAAAAATGTTCAAAAATTCATATTTTTAAAAAAGAAATTGCAACAAAATTTTGAATTTATTGCATAGTATGTCTATGATTTGCTTTTTACTATTTGTCATAGTATGTGTCTGGGCATAAAAATAAAATAAAAAAACACCAGAACAACATTTGTAAAGTATTATTTTGCAAGGCTTTTGATGTTTCTCATGTTCCTACAGTTTTATTGTAGCTATCTATGTAATCTCTATAGATTTTTCGGTGAATAAGAAAAAATACTTTGTCATGTGGAATATCTCTTCTAATCACACTTATTGTTCTTGTAGTTTCTCTGTGCAATGAAGTATATGCTCAAGAGATTGAAGATGACAAAGCCATTGACCATCATGATCAATGAAGAAAATCTTCAGTTAAATTCTGCGACTGCTGGGAGAATGGTAAGGAGAAATTATAATATTCAACTTTATTGCATATTAGGATAGCTGTCTAATAACTGTTATTCTTTTCAAAAAGCTTGTCATTTTATGATATCTATACAGTACACTATTTGCTGCATGTTCTTTTATCTCATGCCATTTTTTGGTGCTATTTGTGTGAGAGAACTTTCCTTTCACATTCCAGGTTCAGGAAAAATAGCATTAAGTTCATTGAGTAGTAGTCAATGGCAAATGATATTCTCTATTTGCAGTTTGTTTTGCTTAGTGAAACTATTTTGTGGTTTTAGAGGGAAGTGCTAACATGATAGGAGTTGATTGAATGCTAAGAACTGCTTCAAATAGTAACAATGCGCCAATTGTAAAATATGTGTGTGTGTGTGTGTGTTTGTGTTTTTTTTCTTTTTTTTTTTTTATAAAAAATTAGCTTTTGAAATTGAGATTTTGAACATGAGTTATGCTAGGGACCTCAAATATTCTACCAAATATTCTATCAAATCTCTCACATGGGTATATTTTACATTCCAGTCGGATTAAATTGAGGGCTGAGTATATTTTTTTAGTATCTTCTTCTTTTTCAGTGTCTTGAATGTAATTTTTTTTTTCTTGATGTGCTTTAAGGGCCTCCAGTTGCGGGAGCTTTACTAATTCTTTGTTCTTTTAATTGTTGAAGTGCACTCTCATTGTGATTTCTTGTGTTAAATATCTAAATGTCTCATGGGTGAAAACCAGGTAAAAAGCATTGTTGACAGATAAAAGATATAATCACTACAAACTGCTGCTGCTGTGTTGCTCTTGAGTTGGTTGAGTTGGCTTTTCAATTAGAAGTAACTTAACAAAATTCTTTATAGGTAAATATGTTCCAACCCATATGCAAAAAGCTTATACCATCCTAAACTATAGTATAAAGTAAATTGAAGTTGTAATATGACATAAAATCAGAAGAGCATGGACTGCTCTAGAAGATAGAATACTTGCAGCTTATATTAAAGCTCATGGAGAAGGCAAATGGAGAAACCTCCCAAAGAGAGCTGGTACCTTCTTTCTTTTTTTTCCTTTTTTTTTTTTCCCCTCTTTATGTTTTCTTCTACTCATTCTTCAATTATTGTCTCTTGTTAGTTTACACTTGAAAATTATCTTAGTTTAATACTCGTGTTAAGGTAAATCAAATTAAAGCTATTGGCTTGGAAATTGTTCATTAACAATTATATCCGATATCTTTATTTGTTTCAGTGACAAACACATTGAGGAGTCTCTGGGCGGAAGTCCTGTGGCTCAGATCTTTAAGAAGTTTGGTAAGAGTTTCTTTTGAGACTCTGAGATTTGTTAATTAACATTGGATTGATGTTGAAGTGCTGCATCATGTGATTTGTGATTTAGTCTAGGCACAGTATTCTTGTATCCTTCTTGTTTAGCTGTTGGTTGAGAGGTTGTTTCGTTTTAAGATTTTGGCCATGCATTTAAGATTTCAATAAAGATCCGGACCCCCTTTGAGGGTCACCCCCACGACCCCCTTTGCCTTGATTAGTCTTTTTTTTTTCCTATCACCAACCCCCACGTGTGTGTGGGGGTGGTGGGGGTGGAGAGTTTGAGGCGGTCTTAATCATGGCTCTTAAGATTTTCATTTTGGATTTATTGATTCCATGTATATGTCATATCTATATAGTAATCCAAACATTTATACTAATAACAATCAAAGTGGTTATTCTTTTTCTATTGGTGTAGGAGATGAAGAGTCAGTGTCAGTCTCTACAAATAGTTAGTTTATTCATATGCTTCTAACGGTTCTGAATTAATTAGTGTTTTCATTTTTTAGGTTAGAAATTTTTTGGAAAGATGCAAAATATGGTCAAAGAATTCAAGAACTTATCTTTTCAAGTTTTTTTCATTTTTTAATATATATAAGCACAGTTAAAAACTTTTTATTTAATTCCTTTGTATATACTTTTGAACATTTAATTTTCATTTATGAAATATATGACATTATTACATTCAATATGTAGTTGTGATTCAAAGTATATATATAGTATGTATTACATATTTTAAATGTGCGTACAAAAATAATATTGATTATTCTTAAAATATGTCGAATCTTTTTTTTTTTTTTTTTATCACGCATTAACTGTGATGAGAAATGCATAAAGCGTGTGATCTTATCTCATTATTAATCACACTTAAAATCTGTAATTTAAATGTTTATTATCACAGGTTTTATTAGTTATTAATCACACTTAAAAGATGTGATGTAAATGTTATTAATCACACTTAAAAAATGTGATCTAAATATTATTAATCACACTTAAAAGATGTGATCTAAATATTATTAATCACACTTAAAAAATGTGATCTAAATATTTTTAATCACATTTAAAAGATGTGATCTAAATATTTTTAATCACACTTAAAAGATGTGATTTAAATATTTTTAATCACACTTAAAAGGTGTGATCTTCATGTTATTAATCACATTTAAAAGGTGTGATTAAAAATGACCCCTTTTAATCACACTCCCAAAGATCATACTTTAATAAAACTGAAAAGGTGTGATTAAATAACATGCATCACACAAAAAAAGTGTGATCTTTATCCGTTTTTGTAGTAGTGTCCGCTGCCCATGGACGTATGCGATTTGCCGAACCACGTAAATCTTTGTGTGTTCTTACTTGTGTATTTGTGTGTGTGATTGTTTTTTGCTTCCTAGGCACAACAAATTGGTATCAGAGCATCGTTGTGCCAAAACAGAGCATCCGCAACTCTGTTTTCTGTAAACTAAAAAATTCGAAATTGTCAAAATCAACTTCTGAATATATCAAAAGGTCTGTCTCGACGAGAGGAGTCCAAACCCTAAAAGAACGGCCAAAACGGACTTCTAGGTGATCCACACGCGTCGGTCAAAGTGTTGCACGTAAAGTCAACTCTTAACCAGAAGACGCACGCGTAGCAAGAAGTAGAGGACGGTCCTGTGCAGCCAAAATATATAGTTCAAATATATATTTGAAGGAAATACCAACACCAAGTGGAGCTCTGTTCAAGTGGTTTAGGTTGAGCATTGTTCTTCTTTGGCCCAGGTTCAAGTCCTTGGAGCAACAATATTGCAAATTATTTTTGCAACACCCCACATCAGCGCCAGGTGGCAGCCCAATCACTGCCACGTATGAAGCCGCGTCAGCAACAACTCAACTGCCACGTCAGCATACGTGTTTGCCATGTCAGCACATCTACCACGTCATCAGCCTAGTCAGCCGAAATTTCTGAAATTGCAAAGTGGCACCTGAAAGTTTGGTAAATTGCATTTCAGCCCTTGATCTTTCCAAAAATTGTAATTTATCCCTTGATCTTGTTGAAATTTCAATTTAGCCCTTGGAACTTCTATTAATTACAGTAAGGTCCCCAGAGTTTTGGGAAATTGTAATTTGGTCCCTAGATTTGGAGAAATTTTATTAAGGTCCCTAGAGAGGTGGAGAAAGTGTTTTCCTAGCTAAATCAACCATTTCAGACACAACTGCGGATTCCGTTTTTTGAGATTTGGACTCGAATTTTCAATGAAGTTTTTGGGAGCTTAGAATTTGCCGTGTTCTGGGCATTTCAAGCGTCCGTTATTGTTTGTGGTGGAGATTATTGAGCAGTCTCAATGGTAGAATCTACAAAGACGAGATCAACCGAGTCCACAAGTAGCCCAATGACTACAAACAACTCTAGGCATTGGACCCCGGTGTCCCATGCTAAGTTTGAGGTAGAAAAGTTTGATGGAAGCAGCAACTTCGGCATGTAGAGATGCGAAGTTAAAAATATGCTTGTCCAGATGAACCTGCACTTCACTCTGGGAGACAAACCAGATGACCTGGACGGGATAGAATGGGAGAAAGTGAATCTCCTAGCTTGCAGTTCCATCCGACTTTGCCTTGCAAAAGAGAAGAAGTATGCCTTCATAGAATATGATATTCCAAGGAAGACAAGTTCATGACAAAGAGCATTGAGAACCGACTCTACTTGAAGAAGAGGTTGTTTCGTTTTGACTATAAGAATGGTATTTCGATGAACAAACACCTAAACAATTTCAACAAAATTCTTACCGATTTGAAAAACTTGGATGATCACATTGATGATGAAGATAAAGCACTGTTACTGTTGAATTCCTTGCCTGACATATATGATCATCTCACCATCACTTTACTGTATGGTAAAGAAAAGATCAAGTATGTTGATGTTTCAAACGCCTTGGTAAATAATGAGTTCAGAAGGAAAGATAAGTCTATAAACAGGGACTTAGCATCAGAGGCGTTGACAGTCAGAGACAGGACAAATAACAAAAGATATACAGGGCGAGGAAAGTCTCGCTCAAAATCCAGAGGGAAATCATCAGATAGAAGACGTCTTGCAAAAGACGAGTGTGCTGTTTGTCGCCAGAAGGGGCATTGAGCAAAAGATTGTCCCAATAAAGACAAGAAAGAGGAAAAGGTGAACGTTGCACGGGATGGAGATAATGGTGAAGGATCAGCCTTCACAGTTTCATCATATGGCCAGTCTGATGAATGGATTCTAGATTCCAGATGTCCCTACCACATGTGTCCTAACAAGCAGTGGTTCTCGAGCTTACAAGAGTTCGATGGAGAAGTTGTGTTGATGGGCAACGACCAAGCTTGCAGAACAAAGGGGATTGGAACAATTCGACTAAAGATGCATGATGGAACAATCAGAATTCTCGAAGATGTTCGGTACGTACCAGATTTGACGAAGAATCTCATCTTAGTGGGAGTTTTAGACTCCAAAGGTTACAGAGTAACTGTGGAAGGTGGAGTCCTCAAAGTTGTTCGAGGAGCATTTGTTGCAATGAAGGGTACTCGAAAGGGAAATTTATATTTCCTAGACGGCTCTACAGTCATAGGGAGAGTGGCTGTCTCCACTAGCTCAGAAGATGATGCATCAGATACTTCCAGACTTTGGCACATGCGTTTAGGGCATACTAGAGAAAAGGCTTTACAAAGGTTGGTAAAGCAAGGCCTGTTGAAAGGCACCAAAACAGGGAAACTTGAGTTCTGCGAGCATTGTGTACTGGGCAAGCAAAGAAGAATCAAGTTTGGTACTGCTATTCATCGTACCAAAGGGATTCTAGACTATGTTCATACCAATGTATGGGGTCCTTCCAAAAATGCTTCTTTGGGAGGTAAACACTACTGTGTCATTCATTGATGATTTCTCAAGGAGAGTTTGGGTTTACACAATGGAGCATAAAGATGAGGTATTAGACATCTTCCTTATATGGAAGAAAATGATTGAGACCCAGACAGGCAGAAAGATCAAGAAGCTCAGATCTGACAATGACGGCAAATATACATCAGATCCCTTCTTTGAGGTTTGCCAGAATGAAGGGATAGTGAGACATTTCACAATTAGTGGAATGCCACAGCAAAATGGGATTGCAAAACGCATGAACCGCACTTTGGTGGAGAAAGTTCGGTGTATGCTGTCACATTCTGGATTGAGCAAGGCATTTTGGGGCGAGGCATTGAACTATGCTCGTCATCTTGTTAAACGACTACCTACTGCAGCACTTGATGGCAAGACTCCCATGGAGGTATGGTCAGGAGCGCCAGCTACTGATTATGATCAGCTACGTATCTTTGGATGTCCAGCTTATTTTCATGTTACAGATTCTAAGTTGGATCCTAGAGCCAAGAAAGCTATCTTCTTGGGCTTTAGTGACAGTGTCAAGGGATATAGACTCTGGTGCCCTGAATCAAAGAAAGTTGTCACTAGAAGAGACGTTACCTTTGATGAGACTACAATGCTGAAGCAACTAAATCCTCAAGAGAATGAGGAAGCATTGAAGAAGTCAGTGCAGGTGGAGTTTGAGACTCTAGCGAAGACTGTTCAGACAGACAACAATCCTGAAGAAGTTTCAGTTGACAGCTCTGAAGAAGACTCTGAAGAGAGTTTAGATGAAAATGAAGATCTAGAGGCCCCACAACAGTCAGAACCCATTGCAATCAGAAAAGGAAAAAGAGTTACTAAGAAACCTAGTTGGATGACCGATATGGTGGCCTATGCACTTCCAATCATTGAAGATAATATTCCTTGCACTTTCAAAGAAGCTGTGCAGAATCCAGAAAGTGTCAAATGGAAGAAGGCTATGGATGAAGAGATCGGGTCACTTCACAAGAACCAGACTTGGGAGTTGGTGCAACTTCCAAAATGCAAGAAAACAATTGGGTGTAAGTGGGTTTACACCAAGAAGGAAGGCATCCCAGGCAAAGACAAGATTCAAAGCTAGATTGGTAGCTAAAAGCTATGCTCAGAAGGAAGGAATAGACTACAATGAGGTATTCTCACATGTTGTGAAGCACACGTCTATTTGTATCTTGTTAGCTTTGGTTGCACAGTTTGATCTCGAGCTCGCCCAACTCGATGTCAAAACTGCCTTCTTACATGGAGATCTTGAAAAGGAGATATACATGTCCTAGCCAGATGGTTTCAAAGTTGCTGGAAAAGATGATTGGGCTTGCAAATTAAAGAAATCGTTGTACGGGTTGAAGCAGTCTCTGAGACAGTGGTACAAGCGATTTGATCGGTTCATGATGGAAAAGAAATACACAAGAAGCCAGTATGATTATTGTGTATATTTCCGTAAGCTTTCCGATGGTTCCTTCATCTATTTGCTCTTATATGTAGATGATATGCTGATTGCATCTAAGAGCAAGGTAGAGATTGATAAACTCAAGGCACAGTTGGCAGGAGAGTTTGAAATGAAGGATCTTGGCGAAGCAAAGAAAATTCTTGACATGGAGATCAAAAGAGACAGGAAGAAGGGCACGGTTTATTTGACATAAACCCAGTATCTGAAAAAGGTGTTAGACAGATTTGGCATAAATGGGAAAACAAAAGCTGTGAGTACACCATTGGCCCCTCATTTCAAGCTTAGTACTTCAATGTCTCCATGCACAGAAGAAGAACGAAAGCATATGGCACAGGTTCCATATGCAAATGTAGTTGGTGCAGTAATGTATGTTATGGTTTGTACAAGGCCTGACATCTTACATGCTGTGAGTATGGTAAGCAGGTATATGCATGATCCGGGGAAAGGTCACTGGCAGGCAGTGAAATGGATCTTAAGGTACTTACATGGCACAGTTAATATGGGTTTGAAGTTTGAGAGAGATCATAGACTCAGACAGAATCTGGTTGGATATGTGGACTCAGATTATGCTGGTAACTTGGACAAACGCCGGTCAACAACAGGGTATTTATTTACGCTTGCTAAAGGGCCGGTGAGTTGGAGGTCAACGCTTCAGTCAATGGTGGCTTTGTCTACTACAGAGGCAGAGTACATGGCATTGACAGAAGCCTTTAAGGAAGCTATTTGGCTACATGGGTTCATTGAGGACTTGGGTATTGTTCAGAAGCACGTTGAGGTGTATTGCAATAGTCAAAGTGCCATTTGTTTGGCAAACAACCAGGTTCATCATTTCCGTACCAAGCACATTGATGTTCGTTTCCATTTCGTCCGAGAAATTGTGAATGAAGGGGATTGTAGACGTCCCCGAACGCCCCGGGAGGGTTAAGTCCCGTTCTGTTCATATTGGGGTCACTACAGTTCGAAGGACTCAAAATGTCACGGTTCTTAATCTTGAACCAAAGAGTCCAAATCCGGCAAATCGTTTTGAAAACAGATTTTTTTGAAAGAAGTGCCAAACATGGACTGCTTCGCCAGATACAGAGTCGCCACCTAAATATTTTATTTTTGGGAAATTTAGGAAACCCTGACTCGTTGCCAAAGGCCACGTGTCCGTCATCACCAAAGTTGCCTCGGCTCGGGAACTTGGGTACGATTGGGGAAGGTCACTTCGTGAGCACCCCCGCTCGCCCGGTCAAAGACCGGCCTCTACTAACCATGATATCTGTTTTTGAAAACATTGTGTGTTCTTATTCCGGTTATTAGCCTAGGTTACTATGTGATGCTCGCAGCAAATAAGTATAGACTGAGCCGCCTGAATTGGAACAAAACATTTCATGTTTGTTTGTTTGAAAAATGGTTTGATGATGCTACCCGCAGGTAGGCTAAGACGTAGATTTGCCACCCTCAGGTGGGCTTAGAAAACATGATTTTGCCACTATCTAGTGGGCTTAAAACAAACATTTGATGAATTGTCCAATCCAAGCAACTCAACCTCCACCCACAGGCATTCAAGGCAGTTATATCACATAAGCAATTAGCCTCATGGTAAGCATGCTATTCATGGCAACACTCACACGCATGCAAGGATGCTAAAGCATAAAACTCACCGAGTACTCCAAGCCAAAACAGAAACTTATTAGAAATCAATGCATGATCCTAAATATACAGGAATGCCTAATGCAACACATGCAATAATGCAACTATAGCAGGCTCGGCTATTCTAAACATGGCATATGGAATGCTACAGCTAACATGTATTCAATTTGGAATTGAAATACAAATGCAGTTTGTATGATGCGCCGAGCCCGGTGCGTGCAAAACAGATGAATGATGCAAACATGCTGTCATACTGTATGCTAATTGAAATATGCCCTAATCTAACCATTATAAGCGGGTAAATAAAAGGGAAGAAAGACGTGGGGTTGGAAGACATACATCACACTCACCCACACTTATTACAGCATTGCCCTCGCGCAGAGGGTCCGAATAAATAATAATACAGTCCGAATAAAAGAATAATACAGTCCGAATAAATATACAGATTAAACTAATAAAGCTGTAAACTGGCATGCAAGCCAGGGGGTGCCTCGATTCTGACGAATGTTGCAAGTTTGGGCTGCCTTGCGCGGAAATCCACTGGGATGCCCCAATTAGCCTCTGTTTGCAATGTTTCTCGAAATGCGTGCCAGACTCCGAAAAGTTGCTGATTCTCTATTTTGCTGCAACAGAGAGCAGGAAAGGGGCACAGCAATGTATTTCACAAATATATGCGTGCCTCGATCCTCGTGCCACCAATCACGCATATCGATGCATGATGGCCGAGGGACCGGATTGCACAACTCAATATAGGGTGCAATGCAGATGAATGTTACAACAAAACCTAACTCCATCATGGGTAATCCGGAGTGTCGGTGACTTGGGAATTGAGACCCGTTCCGTCACTCGGAGTACGAAACGTGCCTCGTTTCCCGTGCCCGGGCTAACTCCTATCCCGAACACGATGCGATATGCATGATATGCATGAAATGCAGCTAATATGCAATCCTAGCATGCACAATGCTATGAAAATGAGATGCCTCGAAATGCATGCACACGGGCACGCGGATCGAGGCGATGACCCTAAGGCATGAAATGGCATACGCAATGCTGATTGGACTTACACTAACATGAGTGGACCTCAGCCACACTCACATAAGAGGCCGTCGGATAGATAAATAAAAAAGAGATGCCTCGAAATGCGTGCACCCGGGCGCGCAAACTGAGGCGATGCATACAGAATGCAAAATGACATGGAAGTGATATGTAATGAGGCTAAAATGAGATGTCTCGAAGTGCGTGCCTGCGGGCACGCAAACCGAGAAAATGGCATACGGAATGCAATGATGCGAAAATGGCATACGGAATGCAGAATGGACTTATACCAACGTGAGAGGGCCTCAGCCACTCTCACACGGGAGGCCGTCGGATAAAAATGAAGTGCCTCGAAATGCGTGCACACGGGTGCGCAAACCGAGGCAATGCATTAAAGCATGAAATGACATACACGATGCAAATTGGGCTTATACCAACATGAGAGGGCCTCAGCCACACTCACACGGGAGGCCGTCGGATAAAAGTGAAGTGCCTCGAAATGCGTGCACACAGGCACGCAAACCGAGGCGATGATATAAATGAAATGACATACGCGATGCAAATTGGGCTTATACCAACATGAGAGAGCCTCAGCCACACTCACACGGGAGGCCGTCGGATAAAAGTGAAGTGCCTCGAAATGCGTGCACACAAGCACGCAAACCGAGGCGATGATATAAATGAAATGACATACGCGATGCAAATTGGGCTTATACCAACATGAGAGGGCCTCAGCCACACTCACACGGGAGGCCGTTCGGATAAAAAATGAGATGCCTCGAAATGCGTACACACAGGCACGCAAACAGAGGCATAGCCCTAAGGCACAAAAATGGCATGCAAATGAGATGTGGCATATGGCATATGGAAAATGCAAATTTCAGCAGCCAAAGTGATGCAAAAACAGTTCCCGAATTATAGCAAAATTACACCCGATGCCCGAAACGCAATGTTATGCACCCGAAATGGCCTACAGCTATGCCAAACATGCACAATATGGACACGACATGTAAAGAAAGATGCTAGGCAGCCCCTAAAATAGCATTTTTACAGTACAAAGAATGGCCAAACAACAATCACAAGTATGGCAAAAATAGCATGCAAAAATGGGGGAAAAGAGGGGAATAATGAAGCAAATGATATATACAATGCTCAAACTGAAAAATACAGTTCTACAAAATTAAAGAGGGACCAAAAATATGCACATTTACAGTAGATGACATCCTCCAATTCAGTATGTAGATATTCTTAACATAGCATGCAAAATAAAGCCAACAAAGGCTATAACATGAGATACCAAAAGGATGCATCAAATAGTCTTGGACCCTTAACAAAATATGAAGAGTAGGCCAAAATAAGACACTTTTCAGGCCTGATGAAGGCTCAAAACAGAAACTAAGCAAGCCTAACAAAGCATGCAATTTTACGGTAAATTGGAGGAATTGTGAAGCAAGTATAAGATAGAGTTACCAAACATGGTTGAGCCCTTCTTAAATGTTGAAGAGGGGCTCAAAATAGGCCCACTAACAGTTTATGTCAGGCTCGAAAATGGATCATTCATAGGCTAAAAATAGCATGCAAAAGTAAGAGTAGAACATGAATTCAAAGCAAGTGGCATGCAGAGCATGAAAAAAAGGTTGAGCCCTTCTTCAATGTTGAAGGGGGGCTCAAAATAAGCACAATATCAGTTAATGAGATGCTCCAAATCAGATCACAAACAGGCCAAATAAATCATGCAATTTTACGGTAAATATGGAGAATTACAAAGAAAGTGCATGATAGAGAGGCCAAACATGGTTGAGACCTTCTTCAATGTTGAAGAGGGGCTCAAAATAGGCCCACTCACAGTTTATTTCAGGCTCGAAAATGGATCACTCAAAAGCCAAACAAAGCATGCAATTTATTGGCCTAAAGAGTGGTATTGAAAGAGGTGCATCATGGAGACACCAAACAGAGCTGAGCCCTTCTACAAAGTTGTAGGGGGGCTCAAAATAAGCCTAAAACCAGTAGGGGTCGGAGCCCAAAACAAAAAGAAAATAGGGTAAAGAATTGACTCAAAGTTGTGCTCAAAAAGGGAAATAGAGTCTTACCCTTGAAGATCTAACTTTGATGGCTTCTTGGCTTCAATTTGTTGATCCCTAGCCTTTGAAAATCACTCCTTTGCTGCTGAAATGGAGGTGGTGATGGTGGTGCTTAGGGTTGATGAAGAGAGGAGCTAGAAACTTGAAGCTTTTTAGGGTTTTTGGCTATGGAAATGGAGGTTTTGGAAGAGAGGCTCTTGAGATGAAATTTTGTAACCTCAAAAAAGGAGCTGTCCAGCCCCTTAAGAGGACCAAAAAAAGGGTGTAAAAGGGGAGGGAAATGCATCTAAGCTTTCCCTCCCAAAATATCCCCCGGAGGACAGGGATATTTTGAAAAGCAGCTGGACAGCTGTAAAGGGTTCAAAAGCAGAAAGCTGGCCGGCCAGGTGGATTTCTTGAAGGTGGCCGGCCGGCCACCCCACTGGTCGGCCAGCCACTCCACTGGTCGGCCAGCCACTCCCCATGGCCGGCCGGCCATGGCCAAAAATGAAACCAACAATTAATGGCCGGCCACCATATTTTGGTGTCCTCCCATGTGCCCTCATCACAGATATGTGGTTTTGGTTGGAAGAAAATGGCCCTAGGGTGTTCAACATTAGCCCGGAAGTGAGCAAAACGGGCGCCGGAAGAGCATAACTGGTTATCTGAGATAATTGCTGGCCTCCCACCCTCCAGTGATCTTCCTGGTGCTAAAACAGAGGTACCTGCCAAAATTGAACAAAAACCAATACAAAATGAATGCTCGGGGGCCAAATCACGCAGTTCGGGGCCCGAAAACCGGCCGTTAAGCACCGAAAGTGGTGTTTGGCCACGAAGTGGGTATCTGAGACCCCAGTGTCCCTCGAAAGGGAGTAAATGAGATGCATGCCAAAAACCGGAGGAATCGGAGATGGTTGGGTGGTCCCGAACCGAGGCACACGGCCTGACGGCTCCGAAAACCAGGAACCGAGCTCCAAAATGGGCAAAATGGCCTACGGCCACGAAATGTAGCCCACGGCCACTGAGAGATGGTCTACGGGACCTCTCCCTCCCCTCAGGAAAGAAAACAGAGAAAATCGAGTCTGGTTCGCAAACCAAGGCAAGGCACCGAAGAGGGTTCGGAAGTCCGGAGGCAGGGCGCATGGCCGCGACTCTGAGACTTCTGAACGAGCACAATATGCAACATCACGAGCGCTCAATCGGTGACGTCTGAGTCTTAAGGTCGGTCAAAAATGGGGTGTCTACAGTTGCCCCTCTTTGACAGAACTCGGAAGTCACAAGTGACGGGAGTGAATGTCAAAGCCCAGAGACGACCCATTTTTGACAAGGCTGAAGACTTAGACAATCATACAAGATAAACAGAGATATGTGTGCCCGCAGGCATGCCCGCAGGCAGGGGCAAAATGCAAAATGATATGCAGGGAGATTTTGATAATTGGACTTATACGCTACGCGAAACCAGTTTGAAGATTGGACTTACACGCTACGCGAAGCCGGTTTGAAGATTGGACTTACACGCTAAGCGAAGCCGGTTTGACAATTGGACTTATACGCTAAGCGAAGCCGGTTTGAAGATTGGACTTACACGCTAAGCGAAGCCGGTTTGACAATTGGACTTATACGCTACGCGAAGCCAGTTTGAAGATTGGACTTATACGCTACGCGAAGCGGTTAAAGATTGGACTTATACGCTACGCGAAGCCGGTTTGAAGATTGGACTTATACGCTACGCGAAGCCGGTTTGACAATTGGACTTATACGCTACGCGAAGCCGGTTGAATATTGGACTTATACGCTACGCGAAGCCGGTTTGACAATTGGACTTATACGCTACGCGGAGCCGGTTGAAGATTGGACTTATACGCTACGCGAAGCCGGTTTGACAATTGGACTTATACGCTATGCGAAGCCGGTTGAAGATTGGACTTATACGCTACGCGAAGCCGGTGTGACAATTGGACTTATACGCTACGCGAAGCCGGTTTGACAATTGGACTTATACGCTACGCGAAGCCGGTTGAAGATTGGACTTATACGCTACGCGAAGCCGGTTGACAATTGGACTTATACGCTACGCGAAGCCGGTTGAAGATTGGACTTATACGCTACGCGAAGCCGGTGTGACAATTGGACTTATACGCTACGCGAAGCCGGTTTGACAATTGGACTTATACGCTACGCGAAGCCGGTTGAAGATTGGACTTATACGCTACGCGAAGCCGGTTTGACAATTGGACTTATACGCTACGCGAAGCCGGTTTGACAATTGGACTTATACGCTACGCGAAGCTGGTTTGACAATTGGACTTATACGCTACGCGAAGCCGGTTGAAGATTGGACTTATACACTACGCGAAGCCGGTTTGACAATTGGACTTATACGCTACGCGAAGCCGGTTGAAGATTGGACTTATACGCTACGCGAAGCCGGTTTGACAATTGGACTTATACGCTACGCGAAGCCGGTGTGACAATTGGACTTATACGCTACGCGAAGCCGGTTTGACAATTGGACTTATACGCTACGCGAAGCCGGTGTGACAATTGGACTTATACGCTACGCGAAGCCGGTTATCACTCATGACCATGCAAAGAGAGCTGTAATGAAGCAATTATGCAAAATAAATGCAACATTTTAAGCGAATGCTAGGCAAGCAAGTAAACTCGAACCAAACTATACCTCATGTAGAAAGGATGTAAGAAAATTATGTAATGCTCATTGCGTCTCACGCGGAGAAGGCTAAAAGCGACTACCGAGAATACCCGTAGTCTCACACAAGACATCTCTCTACGTATCACACACAAGAGAGGAAGAAGGTAAACTGTCAGCGTATCACACGCAAGAGAGGAAAGGTAGAAACCGGGTAAACAATGGTGTAACCAACAGGCGTATCTCAACGTATTTCATACTGAGAGAGGGAAGGTTTTAACCGGGGGAACAATGGTGTAACCAACAGGCGTATCTCAACGTATTTCAAACGGAGAGAGGGAAGGTTTTAACCGGGGGAACACTGGTGTAACCAACAGGCGTATCTCAACGTATTTCATACGGAGAGAGGGAAGGTTTTAACCGGGGGAACACTGGTGTAACCAACAGGCGTATCTCAACGTATTCATACGGAGAGAGGAAAGGTTTTAACCGGGGGAACAATGGTGTAACCAACAGGCGTATCTCAACGTATTTCATACGGAGAAGGGAAGGTTTTAACCGGGGGAACACTGGTGTAACCAACAGGCGTATCTCAACGTATTTCATACGGAGAGAGGGAAGGTTTTAACCGGGGGAACAATGGTGTAACCAACAGGCGTATCTCAACGTATTTCATACGGAGAGAGGGAAGGTTTTAACCGGGGGAACACTGGTGCGAGTGTGTGTGATTGATACACAAAGTAGGCAAAGCGAGTGTGTGATAGATACACTATTTGAGCAGAGTGTAATTGATATACAAAGGGTGAAGTGTGATGGATACACAAAAACAAGCACAAAGTGTGATAGATGCACTAAGTGAATAAGTGTGATGGATACACAATAGGTGAACACGAAGTGTGATAGATGCACTAAGTGAATAAGTGTGATGGATATACTAAAAGTGAATGAAGTGTGTTAGATACACTGAGTGAAGCAAGTAAAGTGTGATTGATACACTAAGTGAATGATCTCAAATGGAACTTCTTTGAATGAACCGTACATACAATATCATGCATGACTGAGAAAGAAACTTGACAGGTACAATGCATTACAATGCATGATGCTTAAGGAAAGCGATAAATGGACAAAACGGCGCTTTAGAAAGCACCTCATGAAATGAGTGGCGGTAAACCGCTCTACTCTGATGGGGATCTCCCTTCGTGCTCTTCGAACACTTTACCTTTAACTCACAGTACAAAGGTTCTGAAATGCTAACAAGTAACAACCATCTGTATGTAGGAGCTACGGCTGCTGCTTGTCTTCCTGATCATATTCACAACTTTCCCTATTCTCCAACGGGGTGACAGACTAGGTTGGTTCAGTATCCAGAATTGAGGTGCATACACGCTATCTCAACCTATGGGGCTTCCATACAGATTTCAAGCCGAGGGCATGCCTCTGGGTATTTAAACCAGACTTTAGTCTCGGAAATCCTGAACCTTTGCGTTCTAGGCAACAGCCATTCGAACTCTAGTTTCCACCGTCGCAGTTGGTCTCCTAGGAACTCATTGCAAACACGGCCAAGATGTCCCTGGCACGAAACGGTACTCGAGGAGCACTTCTGATCGCCATTTTGGCTTGGGGCAGACTTGATCTTGAGCTTGAGGTAGAGGCACACTCATACTTCGGAGCATTGGCAAGGCCTGAAGAGGTACACACGGGATGCAATCTCGGAACTTACTGAAGTTGGAACAAACTCAGATGCCCGATATTTTCCTCTTTTTCTTTTGCTTTGCAGCCCGAAATTCATAGCTTCAGATAGATCCTGGTTTTACTGTTCTCATATGACCTGGGTTGAACCCTGCGGTTTTTGAAAGAACAAATTCTGTTTTGCACAAATGTGGAGAATGGCACGGCACTCATAGCACAAAACGATTTTATTTTTTGAAAATGAGAAAAGGATTCTCAACCGGGTATTAAGCCTACAACTGACCACAGCCAAAACAACTCAACACAGAAAAACAAAAGGTAAACGACCTAAACACAACGAGACACGCTCGGGATGAAATGAGACAAACGAAAAGACACGACACTCAGACGTGCACAGGGAGCCTGTTTCACCGGGTAGTGTTTTCCACCCTTTCTCACTTGTGATTCTCACATCACTTGGCACTCAATCTCTAGTTTTCTGAAAAAGCCCTTTTCTCACTTTTTTTCTCATGCACATCTCTCTATTCTTCAATCTCTCATTTTTCAATCCCTCCCCTGGGTGGTTGATGAATAAGCAGAAAGTTGTGGGCTTTTGCCCCTGGTATTCTACCAGATTCTTCTTCTTCTGCATGCAGCTAGTGAATTCCTCCCACAGAGGGTTGTGCTACAAATGAGTGTGTAGCGAATCTGCAGCTGACACCGGTTGATGATGCTCTGCCGGGGAGCTTGGACGTGATCAGATCTGTCAAGATGAGGGAGTGGAATATCTTGATCCATTCCCGTTCGTGCTTCGCACTTGGCTTGATACCTCGCTGCTTGGAGGGTGAGAGAGCCTTCAGCACTTTGTTGTTAGCTTCAATTGTGCCCTTTTTCTTGGCATGTAGAGTGCCCTTCTTGGCAAATGCATTGATAACGAGGAAAAGACAGAACACCTGACTCCACTGTGCCCCTGGTTCATCGTTTTGACCATTTTTTGTTTTTGGCTTTCTACTAAAACAATTTTAACCAAAATGAGAGTTAGATTAACATGCTTGTTCAATTTTTGATTTGAAATCATGCAAGTCAGGCTATGAGCACTGAAAATTTTCCTTTTTTTGGGTCCATGAAAAGGGTCCAGTTTTGGAAAAGATAGAATGATTTTCGAGAAAATAGTCAACCTCAGTAAAAATTCTCAAAAACTATTTTTGCACACGGCCACTTGCTCAACGAGCATGAAACTTACCCCTGAGATGCACAACCTCGGATCCAAGGGAAAACTCCCCCGTGCTTGAAGAGAGCTGCATGGCAACGGAAAGTTGCCCCTTGTTTGAACGGCACTGCAGCGCATTGAATGGCAACGGAAAGTTGCCCCCTGTTTGAAAGGCACCGCAGCGCATTGAATGGCAACGGAAAGTTGCCCCTTGTTTGAAAGGCACCGCAGCATTGTAGTCAGTCCTCAGAGCGATGATTGCAATCGAACTCCCGGATACAAAGGAGGCAAGGATGGTCAAAACCATTGCATGGACACACTTGATTTGGAAGTGTTTATGGCTGGACTTCAGAATGAAGTTGCCTACGTATCCCAAAGATGGAATCAAGCCTTACGTAGTTCGGGGTTAAGGTACACTCGGGTATTTAACCTCTCCTTTTTATGCTCTGACTTTTGCCAAGGCCTGTTACAGGTTTTCAACCTTGCGAGCTTTGCTTTTCTTTTCTTTTTCATTTCTTTCTTTTCTTCTTTTTTCATCTTTTCTTTTCTTTTCTTTTCTCTTCTTTTTTTTTTTTGCATTTTTCTTTTTCTTTTTTTTCTTTATTTTTCTTTCATTCTTCTCTTTTTTCTTTTTTTGCTTTGTTTTTTTCTTTTTCTTGCTCTAACTTTTGCCTGGGTCGCCCTTCCGGGTTTTCGGCCCAGCGAGCCTCTCAAAGGGTAAAAGTGTAACAGGTCCATGCCAAATGGTTGTAGGGTTTTGAAGCCATCCATATCCAGGAGAGTGGCTGTTGATTTGCAAGAGGACTCATCTTCGGCTCTTCGAGCACATCTGACATCTTTGCCCCTAGTTCAAAGGGTACTTCTGTTTTAGCTTTGCAAGCTTCTTCTGATCTTCTGATCTTCTTGATCCGACTTTCCTGGCCCCTTGTTCGAGGGCTGCTTCAAATCTGGCCACACAGGCCTCACATTGTAGTTGACTGTTGAACATTCTGAATTCAAGTTCAAGGTTTGGAAGCAAAGGGGTTGAGTCTCGAGGCCAAGAGCGATCCTAAGCTGCACAATCTCAAGAACGATTCCACACATGTCTTCGCAGGACCGCGCAAAACATTTTTTTTTTTTGAAAGTTTTTAAGAAAGCGACAAATCACTCGCGCTGAAGACAGTGTAGGACCAATCTGGATCAAAGCTAGGGTCCTTCTCAGTACTATCACACTAACAAGCATGATTTCATTCATTAAGGGCTTAGCACGCCTCTCTTTCTCTCAATTGATCAAAATTTTGCAAAACCCGAGGAATTCCTTCCTCTTCGTTTTCACCGCAGTGTTCAAAAAAAGTTTTGAAAAACTCAGGTCATTACAATGACTTCAAGGCACAAAAGAGCAGGTGGAATGCACTGCCATTTTATTCAAATCCCGGCACAACTAGCACACGGTAGAAGCAAATGCGAGAGTGTGGAAATCACTGCTGTTTCATTCAAAATCTATTGGCACAACTAGCTCCCTGGCAGAAACAAATTCAAAACAAAACAAAAAGACGAACGCAAAACAAAATGGTGATGCCCGAGGTAACACCTCCGGAATCACCCGACTCCTATACAACAGGACTGACTCGATACAACAAGACAGACCCAAAACAAAAGAGACTGACTCAAAACAAAAAGAAGGACTCAAAACAAAACAACAAAACTGACCCAATACCCAAGTCAGAAAGCACAAAATTAACAGCACTTGTATATTGCTCAAAACAGTGCATGCCATCCACCAGAGCTGGAGCATTCTGAGCGCCATCCGCAGGTGGTTTATCCCTCGATCACATAGTCACCTTATCCCCCACAAGTTCACTGATCAAGTGCCGATAGACTTTGCGGGACCTGGTGCGGCAATGACCCATTTGTCAAACAGATCTTGTACATCATGGCGCAGACGAAAGCAACTGTCGGTGTCATGACCGGTTTGCTGATGGTAGGCACAGTATTTAGTCTGGTCATGCTTTGCAGGGATAGGATCGGGTAGGGGCCGTTGTTCCAACGGTTTCAAATGTCCTTCCCGGAGTAAGACCTCTAGAGCCTTTGACAGAGGCATATGAAGTGGAGTGAAAACCCTCTTGACTCGGGGTGGATATTTGGCCGTCTGTGAGTTACTCCCGGACGCACCGGTGAATGTGGTAGCCTTTCTTGATGTGGTGGTAGTGACCATGCCCACTTCAGAAGATCTTGCAGCTGCATCACCACTGGTGGTCACATTCGAACTGCGAGAAAACGCCTGCCTAGGCTGCTCTTTCTCCTGGTCAATAAGGCCCTGCTTCATGGCATCCTCAATCTGTACTCTCTCATGCAAATCTGAAAAGGTAGGGAAGGAGAGCACGATCATTTTCTGCATTAGTTTGGGCTGGAGGTTGCGCACAACCATCCGTATTTGATCCTTATCCGTTGGCCTATATGGTCATCATTGAGGCCTTGGCCCTCCAGCGGGCTACAAAGTCAGAGAAACCCTCTTTCGGCTCTTGCCTGGTCGTCTCGAGATCACGGGTTGTGATCTCAATCTGGGTATTGTATGAATATTGTGCGACGAAGGCCTCGGCCATCTCCCCAGTTTCGTTTCACTGAATCCTCCAATTTGGCGTACCAGATGGCTGCAATACCCGACAGGGTCCTGCCAAAAAGGGAAAGCTTCTGTAATCTTGTCAAGCCCATTGGGCAGAACATCTGAAAAAAACTCAGGTGGACCATGGGATCTCCTGACCCGTCAAAACGGTCGATGTGAGGCATTTTGAACCTGTCCGGCAATGTCACCACCGAATCAGTATATCCATCTCCAATGTCTGGGATGGAGTTGACTCCCTTAGATTTTTTAAACATCTTCTCAAGTTTGCTCAATTTCAATGCCGTAGGATCGACCTCGAACTCGAAGGGAGAGTCTGGCAGATTGGTAGGTGCTTTGGATAGCTGGGGTAAAATTGGGGGCGGAGCGGGTACCAGAATGTCCGCACCCTCCTGGACATTTGGTATCTTCCCAGGTGCTGGAGTTCCTGCTGGGGGAGGAACTTGTTGGGAAGCAGACGCGCCGCTTTGCTGTTGCAGCCTGGTGATGAGCTCAGCCTGCTGAGCCATGATTGCAGCCTGCTGCTTGGAAAATTCCGCTTGGCGGATAGCGTCTTGCTGCATGAGTTTCATACTTTCTTGCATCTGCCGTATCATGGCCTCCATCTCTGACGTGTTTGCTGATCCATCTAGCTGACCGGTGTCTATTCTGCAGTAGAAATTGAGACCTCAGCCTGACTATTCACTGGTGGAGTGGATAAGGGCCACTGATCTGGTAACTACTGAACTGGTGATCTATGCCTGACTGACGCACTTCACCCTGCCTCCGGTAAAGGAACACTGATTGCCCTTGAACTGAATCTCTGACCCGACAAGTCTATCAACACAAGTTCGGTGTACCTGGGGGATATTGGAGCCCTCTGAAGCTATGGTTCCCAGACTACTAGCAAAAGAGAAAATGGACAGCATCTCAGCCGAATTTTACCTGAACAGATACGAGCAAAGTTTGAATGAGTGTGCCCTCTACTGAATTCTGCCCCCAAAATTCTGCCTATAAACTGTTACCCTCGGTAAAACTGAATCCCAAAATACTGAACTGGTGCCGCAGGCCTGATGCCCAAACTCGCAAACTGATACATGCATTCCTGTAGAGACGCACTCTAAAGCACATAACAAGCAAGTGAGAGCCACAACACCCCTATGGGGTAGGGGTTTCCCTGTCCTATTTTGTCAGGAACTAGGGTTTCACTACGCACGCAGCGGTTTCAAAACAACCTATAAACGGGTAAGACACCTGTCCTAGTTTGGAATGGTCACTATGGATCTGAATATGCACTAGGTCGAATGGTCAAAAAGGGTGCCCCGGTAAAACCGGGGTTTGTGTTCCCATGCTGTCAGAGCCCAGAGCCGATCAGCCTTATGGACATGCCTTGACAAGACAAGCCTCCGGCAAATCGTTCGGGAATGGCATATGGCAAAACGGTGTCCTAGGCGCACCAATGCAAATGCAATGCAAAGAAACACACAAGTGTAGTCAAAACCAGATATCACGAGTTCGAGTCAAGTTCTCTAAATCCCCAGCAGAGTCGCCAGAAACTGTAGACGTCCCCGAACGCCCCGGGAGGGTTAAGTCCCTTCTGTTCATATTGGGGTCACTAAGTTCGAAGGACTCAAAATGTCACGGTTCTTAAATCTTGAACCAAAGAGTCCAAAATCCGGCAAATCGTTTTGAAAACAGATTTTTTTGAAAGAAGTGCCAAACATGGACTGCTTCGCCAGATACAGAGTCGCCACCTAAATATTTTTATTTTGGGAAATTTAGGAATCCTGACTCGTTGCCAAAGGCCACGTGTCCGTCATCACCAAAGTTGTCCGCTCGGGAATTGGTACGATTGGGGAAGGTCACTTCGTGAGCATCCCGCTCGCCGGTCAAAGACCGGCCTCTACTAACATGATATTGTTTTTGAAAACATTGTGTGTTTTATTCGGTTATTAGCCTAGGTTACTATGTGATGCTCGCAGCAAATAAGTATAGACTGAGCGCCTGAATTGGAACAAAACATTTCATGTTTGTTTGTTTGAAAATGGTTTGATGATGCTACCGCAGGTAGGCTAAGACGTAGATTTGCCACCCTCAGGTGGGTTAGAAAACATGATTTTGCCACTATCTAGTGGGCTTAAAACAAACATTGATGAATTGTCCAATCCAAGAACTCAACTCCACCACAGGCATTCAGGCAGTTTATCACACATAAGCAATTAGCCTCATGGTAAGCATGCTATTCATGGCAACACTCACCGCATGCAAGGATGCTAAAGCATAAAACACCGAGTACTCAAGCCAAACAGAAACTTATTAGAATCAATGCATGATCCTAAATATACAGGATGCCTATGCAACACATGAATAATGCAACTATAGAGGCTCGGCTATTCTAACATGGCATATGGAATGCTACAGCTAAATGTATTAATTTGAATTGAAATACAAATGCAGTTTGTATGATGCGCCGAGCCCGGTGCGTGCAAAACAGATGAATGATGCAAACATGCTGTCATACTGTATGCTAATTGAAATATGCCCTAATCTAACCATTATAAGCGGGTAAATAAAAGGGAAGAAGACGTGGGGTTGGAAGACATACATACACTCACCCACACTTATTACAAGCATTGCCCTCGCGCAGAGGGTCCGAATAATAATAATACAGTCCGAATAAAAGAATAATACAATCCGAATAATATACAGATTAAACTAATAAAGCTGTAAACTGGCATGCAAGCCAGGGGGTGCCTCGATTCTGACGAATGTTGCAAGTTTGGGCTGCCTTGCGCGGAATCACTGGGATGCCCCAATTAGCCTCTGTTTGCAGCATGTTTCTCGAAATGCGTGCCAGACTCCGAAAAGTTGCTGATTCTCTATTTTGCTGCAACAGAGAGCAGGAAAGGGGCACAACAATGTATTTCACAAATATATGCGTGCCTCGATCCTCGTGCCATCAATCACGCATATCGATGCATGATGGCCGAGGGACCGGATTGCACAACTCAATATAGGGTGCAATGCAGATGAATGTTTCACAACCTAACTCCATCATGGGTAATCGGAGTGTCGGTGACTTGGGAATTGAGACCCGTTCCGTCACTCGGAGTACGAAACGTGCCTGTTCCCGTGCCGGACTAACTCCTATCCCGAACACGATGCGATATGCATGAATATGCATGAAATGCAGCTAATATGCAATCCTAGCATGCACAATGCTATGAAAATGAGATGTTCGAAATGCATGCACACGGCACGCGGATCGAGGCGATGACCCTAAGGCATGAAATGGCATACGCAATGCTGATTGGACTTACACTAACATGAGTGGACCTCAGCCACACTCACATAAGAGGCGTCGGATAGATAAATAAAAAAGAGATGCTCGAAATGCGTGCACCGGGCGCGCAAACCGAGGCGATGCATACAGAATGCAAAATAATGGAAGTGATATGTAATGAGGCTAAATGAGATGTCTCGAAGTGCGTGCCTGCGGGCACGCAAATCGAGAAAATGGATACGGAATGCAATGATGCGAAATGGCATACGGAATGCAGAATGGACTTATACCAACGTGAGAGGGCCTCAGCCACTCTCACACGGAGGCCGTCGGATAAAAACGAAGTGCCTCGAAATGCGCGCACACGGGCGCGCAAACCGAGGCAATGTATTAAAGCATGAAATGACATCACGATGCATCATTGGGCTTATACCAACATGGGAGGGCCTCAGCCACACTCACACGGGAGGCCGTCGGATAAAAGTGAAGTGCCTGAAATGCGTCACACAGGCACGCAAACCGAGGCGATGATATAAATGAATGACATACGCGATGCAAATTGGGCTTATACCAACATGAGAGAGCCTCAGCCACACTCACAGGGAGGCGTTGGATAAGTGAAGTGCCTCGAAATGCGTGCACAGCAGCAAAAGGAGGCGATGATATAATGAAATGACATACGCGATGCAAGGGCTTGTACTAACATGAGAGGACTCAGCCACACTCACACGGGAGGCCGTTGGATAAAAATGAGATGCCTCGAAATGCGTGCACACAGGCACGCAAACCGAGGCATAGCCCCTAGGCACAAAAATGGCATGCAAATGAGATGTAGCATATGGCATATGGAAAAATGCAAATTTCAGCAGCCAAAGTGATGCAAAACACAGTCCCGAGATTATAGCAAAATTACACGATGCCCGAAACGCATGTTATGCACCGAAATGGCCTACAGCTATGCCAAACATGCACAATATGGGACACGACATGTAAAGACAGATGCTAGGCAGCCCCTAAATAGCATTTTTACAGTACAAAGAATGGCCAACAACAATCACAAGTATGGCAAAAATAGCATGCAAAAATGGGGGAAAGAGGGGAATAATTGAAGCAAATGATATATACAATGCTCAAACTGAAAATACAGTTCTACAACATTAAAGAGGGACCAAAATATGCACATTTACAGTAGATGACATCCTCCAATTCAGTATGTAGATATGCTTAACATAGCATGCAAAATAAAGCCAACAAAGGCTATACGACATGAGATAAAAAGGATGCATCAAATAGTCTTGGACCTTAAAAATATGAAGAGTAGGCCAAAATATAGACACTTTTCAGGCCTGATGAAGGCTCAAAACAGAATACGCAAGCCTAACAAAGCATGCAATTTTACGGTAAATTGGAGGAATTGAGAAGCAAGTATAAGATAGAGTTACCAACATGGTTGAGCCCTTCTTCAATGTTGAAGAGGGGCTCAAAATAGGCCCACTAACAGTTTATGTAAGGCTCGAAAATGGTCATTCATAGGCTAAAAATAGCATGCAAAAGTAAGAGTAGAATGAATTCAAAGCAAGTGGCATGCAGAGCATGAAAACAAGGTTTAGCCCTTCTTAAATGTTGAAGGGGGGCTCAAAATAAGCACAATATCAGTTAATGAGATGCTCCAAATAGATCACAAACAGGCAAATAATCATGCAATTTTACGGTAAATATGGAGAATTACAAGAAAGTGCATGATAGAGAGGCCAAACATGGTTGAGCCCTTCTTCAATGTTGAAGAGGGGCTCAAAATAGGCCCACTCACAGTTTATGTCAGGCTCGAAAATGGATCACTCAAAAGCCAAACAAAGCATTGCATTTATTGGCCTAAAGAGTGGTATTGAAAGAGGTGCATCATGGAGACACAAACAGAGCTGAGCCCTTCTACAAAGTTGTAGGGGGGCTCAAATAAGCCTAAAACCAGTAGGGGTCGGAGCCCAAAAAAAAGAAATAGGGTAAAGAATTGACTCAAAGTTGTGCTCAAAAAAAGGGAAATAGAGTCTTACCCTTGAAGATCTAACTTTGATGGCTTCTTGGCTTCAATTTGTTGATCCTTAGCCTTTGAAAATCACTCCTTTGCTGCTGAAATGGAGGTGGTGATGGTGGTGCTTAGGGTTGATGAAGAGAGGAGCTAGAAACTTGAAGCTTTTTAGGGTTTTTGGCTATGGAAATGGAGGTTTTGGAAGAGAGGCTCTTGAGATGAAATTTTGTAACCTCAAAAAAGGAGCTGTCCAGCCCCTTAAGAGGACCAAAAAAAGGGTGTAAAAGGGGAGGGAAATGCATCTAAGCTTTCCCTCCCAAAATATCCCCCGGAGGATAGGGATATTTTGAAAAGCAGCTGGACAGCTGTAAAGGGTTCAAAAGCAGAAAGCTGGCCGGCCAGGTGGATTTCTTGAAGGTGGCCGGCCGGCCACCCCACTGGTCGGCCAGCCACTCCACTGGTCGGCCAGCCACTCCCCATGGCCGGCCGGCCATGGCCAAAAATGAAACCAACAATTAATGGCCGGCCACCATATTTTGGTGTCCTCCCATGTGCCCTCATCACAGATATGTAGTTTTGGTTGGAAGAAAATGGCCCTAGGGTGTTCAACATTAGCCCGGAAGTGAGCAAAACGGGCGCCGGAAGAGCATAACTGGTTATCTGAGATAATTGCTGGCCTCCCACCCTCCAGTGATCTTCCTGGTGCTAAAACAGAGGTACCTGCCAAAATTGAACAAAAACCAATACAAAATGAATGCTCGGGGGCCAAATCACGCAGTTCGGGGCCCGAAAACCGGCCGTTAAGCACCGAAAGTGGTGTTTGGCCACGAAGTGGGTATCTGAGACCCCAGTGTCCCTCGAAAGGGAGTAAATGAGATGCATGCCAAAAACCGGAGGAATCAGAGATGGTTGGGTGGTCCCGAACCGAGGCACACGGCCTGACGGCTCCGAAAACCAGGAACCGGGCTCCGAAATGGGCAAAATGGCCTACGGCCACGAAATGTAGCCCACGGCCACTGAGAGATGGTCTACGGGACCTCTCCCTCCCCTCAGGAAAGAAAACAGAGAAAATCGAGTCTGGTTCGCAAACCAAGGCAAGGCACCGAAGAGGGTTCGGAAGTCCGGAGGCAGGGCGCACGGCCGCGACTCTGAGACTTCTGAACGAGCACAATATGCAACATCACCGAGCGCTCAATCGGTGACGTCTGAGTCTTAAGGTCAGTCAAAAATGGGGTGTCTACAGGGATATTCTGCTTCAAAAGATTAGCACGACAGATAATCCGGCCGATATGCTCACAAAAGTGGTTTCTGGGATCAAGTTCCAACACTGTTTGGACTTGGTCAATATCTCTCGGAACTGAGCACCTTCGGGTGCATGGCAGTGTTGATCGATCGCTATGTTGGATAGAGAATCCTCGCCAAGGTGGAGATTTGTTGAAGATTGGCTCAGATTTTCAACGATGGCTGCCATAAATGCTAATTGGTGGTTGCCATAAATGATGGTAGTTGCCATAAATGTTTGTGGTTGCCATAAATGATGGTGGTTGCCATAAATGATGGTGGTTGGCTTGTTGAAGACTTTGACCCTCCATCTCGTCTATAAATGGTTAGTGAATGGGAGAGGGTCAAAGTGGTGAGTTGAAGAGAGAATACAGAGAGAGAGAGAGAATTATCAGAGTGTGTAATTCTTTGTTCCAAATATAGTGAAATCTGCTGCCCGTGGACGTAGGCGATTTGCCGAACCACGTAAATCTTTGTGTGTTCTTGCTTGTGTATTTGTGTGTGATTGTTTTCTGCTTCCTAGGCACGACATCTTAAAGGCAGTCTCTTGGAAACTAAAATTAGACAAATTTATGTGTGTTCAATCTTTATCCCGTTGTGTTTTAACTACTACCTTTGTTTGGATTATTTGATTGGAAACTTGCTTTTTGGTGATTTAAAAATATCCATGGCCTTGACCTGTAGTTTACCAGTATAGGAATTATATATATAAAAAAAAAAAAAAACCCAAAGTTTCGTGTGTTTTTCAATTCAAACCCCAGAATTTCAATTTCAACAAATTAAATCCTAGAGTTTCATCCGTATTTCAATGTAAACCCTCCGTCCATCTTCGTCTGACTTCATCTTCTTCCTTCTTTTAGATTCAAACCCACATATTCAAACCCTTGTATCTCCCTCGTCATAACTCTATTTGCCTCATTTTTGTGTCATTGGATTCAACTCATGGCCTATTTTGCATTCCATCCCTCATACGCCTGATTCCATCTCTTTTTACATGCAGTCAGAGTTCCGAAAATTGGCAAAAAATAATTTTTTCTCTCTTTGGGAAAAATTTTCAAATTCAAACCCACATATTTAAGCCTTCTATCTCCCTTGTCGTAACTCATTTTTATGTCGTTGGGTTCACCTCATGGCCTAATTTTCATTTCACCCCTCATACGCTTGATTCCACCTCTTTTTGCATATCGTCGGAGCTCTAAATGTTGGCCAAAAATAAGATTGTTCTCTCTCTCTCTCTCTCTCTCTCTCTCTCTCTCTCTCTCTCTCTTTTGTTTTTTGTTTTTCTTACTGCTATCACGACAATATTCTTGGCAGCAGAGATGTAATGGATGATGCTTGATTGGAAATCAAGGTGCCCTGACATGCTAACTGCCATGACTCGAACCCGCCCCCAAGGGTTAAGGACATAACCGGCCAGTAATCATGAGATTACCTACGGCCTCAAACCAAACCAGACATAACTCATCAGAGTAAAGGGGGCCAAACGGAAGCAAAATTAAAAAATTTGTCCATAGAGCTGTGCTTACATGGCACGTCATAACAAACCATACACATACATGTTAATAACTCAGTTCAGAAAATATAGTAGCATAAGATTCTGTACAAACATGATCATTTAAGTCTAAGTCAACCCATGAAAACTATATACAACAGATTCAAAGTCTTCGCCAACATGACAAAATATAAATACATAACAAAAGGGCAAAGACGAGTCTCGTGCGTGAGACGTAAGGGCTGACTCTTCAAAACCTCGGTTGTTCCACACAGACTTCACTGAGACTAGGTCTGGACCTCTCTTTGCTCACCTACAAACACATGAATAAGTGTGAGAGAAAGCCCAGTGAATAATATCGATTGAAGAAGATGCATTGGAACAATATACATCGGACGGCCTTAGGCCCAATTCATATTTCTATCTAGTATATAAATAGTTATAGATCAAGTGACTTCAGTTCCAAACACTTCGGACGGCCTCGGGCCCAATCCATTCATGTCAAACTGGCCTTTGGCCCATTTGTTTTTCATTCATGTCAGACTGGCCTCTGGCCCATTCATTCTGGCCTCTGGCCCATTCATTCTATCTTTCAGATCATACTGGCCTCTGGCCCATTCATCCATTTATGTCAGACTGGCCTTCGGCCCATTCATTTATTCATTAGTGTCAAACTGGCCTTCGGCCCATTCGTACTTTCATGTCAAACTGGCCTTTGGCCCATTCATACTTTCGTGTCAAACTCGCTTTTGGCCCATTCATTTGGCATAGCAAACATTGTCCACCAATTAGATTAACAACTTATAAACTTACATAGAAGTAAGCAATTGGACAACAACATATTTCAGATATCTTTGTCAAGATATTACTCACAGTGATCGGTTGGTTGGTTTGCCCTGGAGCTTGACCCTACACATCACATAACACATATGGGTCACAAATAATTCAATCCGTTCTTTAATTCACATATTCCTCTTTAGGCTTCATTCTTATCTCTTTAACTCAATTACAATGCTCAATGTATGCCTAAGAGTACTTAGAAGTGAAAGAGAACAGAAAACGAAACACAGAATGCCTTTTTCAAATTTTCAGAAACAGGGTCCCCGCTCGAGCGGACCCATGAGGTCTGCAAAAGTACTGGATGCATCAAATTTACGCTCGAGCGTGAAGTCGGGCGCTCGAGCTGAAGGTTTGTCTACATAGCTCCCCGCTCGAGCGTGAACTTCCCCGCTCGAGCGGACGTCAAGTCTGCAGAAAATACTGGGAGCTCGTATTTCCTGCTCAAGCGGCGTTTCCCCCGCTCGAGCGGACATAAAAAATTCTGGGTTTTCCAGAACATGTTCTTGAGCTCGAATTCAATATTCCAATCAACATTTCATGCATATTATAGCTCAAACTTCAAATATACTTGTGCTAACATGATACAAACACCAAATTACATCATTATGAAGCTCAATTTCATGAATCAAACACATGCATGTCCCAAATTATTTCAAGCCCATTACCAACATACCAAATTCAAACATTCAAAACTTCTACTCCCATGAATTGTACATGCATGTGACATATAACCCTCATTCTCAACTTATGTGATGAAGAGATGGCCAAGAGCATGAACTTTAACTAAAAACTTACATGGATCATACATTTTGTGCTCAAACATGCAAATCCAAAACAATTACACACATGCATGCATCTATTGACTTCCAATCCAACAAAACCAACTCAATTTCATCATAATCAATATAATTCATGTTCTTGATCATCAATAAACTTCACATTCACAAAATTACAACATTAAACTCATGAATTCATAATCAATCACTCACCTAGAAGCTCAATCTTCCCAATCTATAGTCAAATCTTGAGTTGGTCCCCAAATTATTCAAGCTTCAAGACCAAAACTTCAATTGTGAGCTCTCCCTCTCTCTAAGCCGACCCTCTCTCATTTTCTTAGAGTTAAATCAGCCAAATGGATACCAAAAAGGAGAATTGGGTGTATAATGCCCTTAATAAGAAGCTCCCTTAGTCATATTATTTTAAGATTAAATGATTTGAGCACAAAGTCATTATTTTAATCAATTTAATCTGATCCGAATCAATTTCTAATTAAATTTCACCGTAGGCTCTAAAAATTACGCTAATCACAATGGCGTAATCAATTTCAGTTTCTGTGGCCGATAAGGCCTTCAATTTAATTTTCAAAGCAGATAATCAAACAGATATTCCTACGGTGAACAGATAGAAATTCAAAACCACATATTTTCACATAATGGCACACAAAATCATATCAATCACATAATCACATTCATAATAAGGACCAATTAGCATAAAACGAAACTGGGTTATCACACTAACCGACCCATTGGTTTTTGATTTTTGTGAGTAGTTGTATACATATCACCACTCGACGACATCGCCACCATTACCACCACCACCACCACCTCATCTAGTCTAGTAGATAATGATGATGAAGCAGCAGCAGCAACAACAAGCCAGGAGGAGAAGTTGCGGAGGAAGAGGAGGAGGGGAAAGAAAAAAAAAAGAGAGAAAAATCTTATTTTTGGCTAATTTTTAGAACTCTGACAGTATGAAAAAAGAGGTGGAACAAGGCGTATGAGGGATGAAATGAAAATTAGGCCATGAGGTGAATCCAACGACGCAAAAATGAGGCGAAACAAAGTTACGACGAGGTAGATACAAGCTTGAACATGTGGGTTTGAATATGAAAATTATGCCCAAAGAGAGAACATTTTTTTTTTCCAACTTTCGGAGCTCCGACGGCATGCAAAAAGAGGTGGAACAAGACTTATGAGGAGTGGAATGAAAATTAGGCTATGAGGTGAATCCAACAACGTGAAAATAAGATGAAACGGAGTTATGACAAAGGAGACAAAATGGTTTGAACATGTAGGTTTGAATCTGAAAAAAGGAAGAAGATGAAGTGAGGCGGAGATGAACGAAAATGAACGAAGAGTTCACATTAAAACACAAACGAAACTCAAGGATTTAATTTTTCGAAATTGAAACTCTAGAATTTAAATTAAAAACATGAAATCCTGAGGTTTTCTTTGTAATTAACCCAAAAGAAAATCATGGTGTTAGAAGAAATAATAAGGGGATTTTTTTTAAGGTCCCTGGTATTAAGATTTTATAGCATAAAGGACACTCAATATTTTCATAATGTCTAAGGTCCCTTAACATTGATCCAGAGAAAATTCGGCCAAGAAAAAATCTGATCCAGAGAAATTCTAAAAATTTCTCTAGACTTCACTCTTCAAAGAAATTTTGAACTTTCCAGAGAAATTTCTATCTTAAGCCTTCATCTTTGTCTAGAGAAATTCTAAGAAGTCCAGAGAAATTTCTCTCCAGAGAAATTCTGGACTTCCTAGAGAAATTACTAAAGCCTTCATCATCTTGTTTGTCTAGAGAAATTTTGAGAAGTCCAGAGAAATTCCTAAAGCCTTCATCATCTTCTTTGTCTAGAGAAATTCTGAGAAGTCCAGAGAAAATTCTGAACTTCCCAAAGAAATTCCAAAAGCCTTCATCATCTTCTTTGTCTAGAGAAATTCTGAGAAGTCTAGAGAAATTCTGGACTTCTCAGAGAATTCCTAAAGCCTTCATCATCTTCTTTGTCCAGAGAAAATTCTGAGAAGTCCAGAGAAATTCCTAAAGCCTTCATCATCATCTTCTTTGTTCATCATCTTCTTCCTCCAGAGAAATTCTAGGAGTCCAGAGAAATTCCAAAACAAAATCACTTCCTAAAATATGTCTTGGAATAAACAATTTCCAAAAGAGTGAAGAAGAACAATCTAACAAGAAAACAAATTTAGCAAAAGTTATAACACAAACAAACTTAATTCAGATTCAATATGACCAAATCTGGGAGGAAAATTTCACAGAAACAAAACAGAGCAAGAACCAATTCCCATTCAGTCACATAAATTACAGTGACTATGAGCTAAACACAAGTTGCAGAAAAATACACAATTTACAGACGAAGAAATTGAAAACCAAGTTAAATTATGAGAGAGACACCCCTACACTTGGCTCAACCTGCATCTTTGTTTCTTCCTTCCCACTATCAACCCCTTGGTGAAGCTGCAATAGCTCTTTGACTCTGATTCTTCTTTGTTTTCCCATTAACCTTTGCACTATCAACACCTACAGAATTAACTCCACCAAACCATATCTTTTTCGACAATTCATAAGTTTTTTGTTCATGAGCCTTCGAAAAAATCCGATCCTCGCCCATTTTACTCTTGCTAGCATTGTTCTCATACTTCTTCTTCAACCTCCTCACTTTTTCAAACAATTGGGTCTTGCTAACATCAATGTGCAGCAATTTCTTGATGAAATCATAAAAAACATTCATATCAGCGAGTGGATCAGACCCTTTTTTTGCAATATATTAAATCATACCTTTCAAAATCACAATCTCAACGAGTGGTCGACCGTTGTTTACCATTTTTGTAGAGAAAGGAGAAGATTGGTGAGAGCTAGGGTTTAAACAGTATTGAAGTAGAGAAAGAAAAATGAAGTTTGATTTGAGAGAGTCAAATTTCTCTGTGATATATAGGTGTGGGGGTTGAAGGACCTTAGATATCATAAAATAATATTGTGGATCTCTTCCATTACTAAAAATGAGAGAGGGACCTTAGACTAATTTTCCTAAATAATAATATGTCAATGTCTTAAATAAATAAAAATAATAAATGAAATTTTTTGTAAGTTCCAAATCAATAAGCCACCTCTTTTTTTTTGAATTTTTTTTTGTCTTCAATGAATTTTTTTTTTCAAAATTATGTGAATTTTTTTTTACTTTTTTTTCGTCAAATGCTTCTCACTCATCGTGGACGTAGGTATTTTTCCGAATCACATAAAATCTCGTGTTCTTATTTTTTTGTGATTGTTTTCTATTTTATTTGCTTCCATTGCTTGGGTGAGATTTATTCCCAACTACATTTTTAAGTTATATGTCTTGCATTTTTTTTTGGTAAACATTACATATTTTTTCTAGTAGAATTACAAAAATTTGTGATTCATAAATGAAATTACACATTTTATGGTAATGTTACATATTTTCTAGTTAGAAATGTTTAATTAAAAAAATGTGTAACATTATCACAAAATGCATAACTTTATTTTTGAATCACAAATTGTCATAACTTTACTAAATAATTACATAATATTTACCACAAAAATGTGTTAGGTTCCTTTATTGTCAAATCCTCGTACAAACTTTGTTTTGAAAGAGTCGTAATGTTTCCTTGTTTTTTGTCTTTCCCGCTCGAGCGGAACCATTGGCGCTCGAATGTAATATGGGATGTCTTAGTAGTTTGTCAGGTCTGTAAACATACTGAGATGTGTGATTTCGCGCTCGAGCGTATGTTCTAGCGCTTGAGCGGAAACTTGTTTTGTCATACGCGTTTTTTACTGAAGCCGCTCGAGCGGGCTGTCCTGCGTTCGAGCGGAGATCGCGAACTCTGTTTTCCTATATATATCTGTTTAGGTTGTTTTTAGGTTTTACTTTTCCTAGATCTTGTTTAGGAGTCTTAGGGTTTTGTTTGAGGTTTTTCTTCTAAAAGTTTTGTTGAGTTTTCCTTGATGATTTGAGAGAGTTCTAAACTTATGATCTAAGATACATACATCAAGGAGGTTGTTACTTCATATTCAAGAGTGATCTTCTTCGGTGGATTCCGAAGATTCAAACGTAGAGTTTCAAAGGGGTTTGATTCTATACGTAGTCGTTGATTCGACAAGTGAAGTTGTGGATTCAACTTCAGATTGATCAGTTCCGAGACGAAGGCTTGGTGAAAGAGTTACAGAAGGTTTTGGAGACAAATTGACTGAGTTGGGTAATTTGTGTGTTATCTTTGTAATCTTTATTTCTTCAATAATGGATTGATTAGTGGCGTTTCGCCCGTGGTTTTTGATTACAATTGAAGGTTCTTCAATTGTGTTTTTTTTCACGTTACAATCGTTTGTGTCGATTTATTGTTTATTCAGAAAAACAGCAATCTAAATCTCTTTCGTAAGTGCTTGATGATTTAGATTGCGTGTTTCGAATAATTGGGATTTGGAATATTTTAATCTTGATCTAATCACGAATCACTTAGGATTTTCAAAATGCATAACGTACACCATAAAAATACATAATAAGTACATATGGTACAATAGTTCCCAAAAAAAAAGAGGGTATGGCTTCTGTCCAGTTCGAGATCGGACTGGACCGTGCTGTTGGGCCTGTGGGGGTCCACCACGGGTCCCGTTTTGATAATCTGAACCGTTCAATGTGTAGAACTCGTCGAGTACTATATGCCTGTAAAAAATCACGTTGATCGGATAGCGATAGCTATGTGATCAAAACAGTTTTTTTGTCAATCGTTAATTTGTTCACCGTCCAAATTTTTTAATACGAAACTGATTTAATCATATAGCTATCTATATCCGATCAACGTGATTTTTTACAGGCCTATAGTACTCGACGAGTTCTACACATTAACGGTTCAGATTATCAAAACGGGACCCGTGGTGGGCCCCCACAGGCCCAACAGCACGGTCTAGTCCGATCCCAGACTGGACAGAAGCCATACCCAAAAAACAAATAGCATATGGTACCCAACTTTTTGAGCAGTGCGTACTTTAGAATTTCTCTACTATAAATCCATATTTTTACTCAAAAAATTATTCGAAAATTTGAGGCTCATTGTGATGTTAAATTTAAGATTTTAAAAAATCTTAAATAGCTACTGTATTAGAAAATTGAGTTCTTCACAAGGGCAATTAATATGATTTTACAGTGTCAGAACAAAAACATCAAATATTTTTCTTGAACTAAAAAAAAATCTTTACTCTTACAACATTAGAACCACGTTAATTTGTGACCTAATGTTCAAAGTCCTCTTTCTCTCAAAAAATGCAATTTTGTCTTTGTCCTTGAGTGACTTGCATAGTGGGTTAGACTAAGCAATAGTTTCTACAATGATATGTGCATGATAGATATGTATCTCGTGTTTAATGGGACTTTTTTTGGAAAAAAATATTTGAGATTTATCAATATTTTTATTATATTTTATTTTAGAATCTTTGCTCTAATAAGAAAGCCATGACAATTGACTTATAAATATATTTACAAGGGTAAAGAAATTTGTTGGGACTCCGGGGAGTCCTAGAATGAACAACAACACCGAATCAATATGTAGGAAAGAAAGTCCATAGTTCACAAATGAACCACTAAGGCTCTCAACATATATTATTTGAAATTTATAATTAATTAAAAAATTAAAGTGGATAAGTGATAAGTCAATTCAATATATATTAAGATCAATTTATTTATTTATTATTTATTTTTTATGTAGGAATCTTCGCACATGTTCTAATAATTTGTCCCTCACGCGTGAATCAAACATCGGGAGACATTGGAAAAAGTATAAATAAAAGTGTTTTAGACATTTCATTAATCATCAGCCTCAGTATTTATTTTTTCTCTTCTCTTCCAACTTTCATCACTTGCCGAGGTTCCAGACTCTGGCGACGTAGGAATTTAGTTACATCTTGGCTTCATATCCAACCCTAACACAACCCTAACCCAACCCTATTTGCTTTAATTCATCATTCTTGCATTTTATTTCATA
This sequence comes from Camellia japonica, assembly GCA_030407325.1. NCBI lineage: Eukaryota > Viridiplantae > Streptophyta > Magnoliopsida > Ericales > Theaceae > Camellia > Camellia japonica. The sequence continues at coordinate 9,137,909 of JAPPVO010000016.1, forward strand.
TTGAAATCAATAATAGATAATAAAAAAGATATTTCCAAACAATTTTCTATAGAGAAAGTAGTTTTTAATTGTTGTTCATCGTTTTTCGTTGTTTGGTTTTCCAAATTCATACGGAACTAAGCATCCGAACGAACTCCATATGTCTGGAATTAAGTATCCAAACAAATATATTTTCTTTAGCACTGATGTATCCATATGAAATAATTAGAACCAATTTTCTTGTGTTCGGCACTAATATTGGAACAAATTTCATATGCTTGGAATTAAGTATCCTGACAAATATATTTTGTTCGGCACTGAGTATTCATATGAAACAACTAGAACCAATTTTCTTGTGTTCGGCACTGAGTATCCAAAAACCGGTAGCCGCCGGTGGATGTAGAGTGAGAGGAGATCTTTGTCTAATGTAGAGTGGGAAGAGACCACCATTGGATGTAGAGTGGGAGCAGACTTTCGTCACTTGGAATCCCTCTTTGTTTCGGATGAACCCTCTTCGTCGCTTGAAATTCAATTCTGATTTTGTTCCTCTATTTATGGCTAACAAGGTGTAGAAAATAGATTTGTATTGGGTTTTTGGGTTAGGATAAGTATTATTTGTATAGCGATCCCGGTTTTTCCCCATTTGGTTGTTGTATTCCGGACTTGGGTTCCGTGGTGTTGGTTGTTGTATATATCTTGTTGTCATCCTTTAATTCTTTATATTCGAGTTTTGGGATGTGTTGGGCAGGTTTGTTACATGTTGGTAGTGAGTTTAAACCAATAGTTGCTACCCAGAATTTTGTTTCTTCGCTCAAGCGAGGCTTTTGTCGCTCGAGCGATCTCTGTGTTTTAGATCCTTCGCTCGAGCCAGGGTTCCTTCGCTCGAGCGAGAGTTGGGTGATGTGTCTGGTGGCTCGAGCGAGAAGTCTTGCGCTCGAGCTTGCGTCTGCGTCTGATTCTGGACCTGAAGGTTGCAATTCTTGGCTCGGGCGAGCTTTCCTTCGCTCGAGTGAGCGAGGACTATGTTTTGAGTTTCTTCGCTCGAGCGAGCTTTTCTTCGCTCGACCGTGCTTCTAGGTTGCAGACCTGAAGCTTCGAATTGTTGGCTTGAGCGAGGCTTTGTGCGCTCGAGCGAGGTTTCTTTGTGTCTGGTCGCTCGAGCGACCACTCCTTCGCTCGAGCGAGCCTCGAATATATCAATTGACAGCAGCTTCTTCTTATTCACTTTTTCATCTCCTTTTTCTCTCAAACCCTAGAACGGCTGTCTCTCTCTCTAAACCACCACTTCTCTCTACAAATCCATCTAGTTCTAGTGGTCTCCTACCCTAGTTCCTTTGTATTAAGTGTAGAGCTTGGTGTGAGCTATCTTTTAATCTGAAAATTTGTGGATTTGGAGCACTTTGAGTTTTCTTCATCAACTCCTTTGGTCTCTCCATTTAAGGTAGGGATAACCTACTCTTTTCTATGGGTTTTGACATAGATGTTATGTATTTTGTATAAATGGTGGGTTGTGGTAATTTTTGAAAAGTTAGGGTTTGGTTTGTAATTTATAAAAGAGGGGTTTTCCATGTTTGAGTCAAATATTGGTAAGAGACTTGAATTTGGGGTTGTTTATGTAATATGGGTGAAATTTGAGCCTTGGGGGCAACTTTGTGATAAAGGGAGAAAATGCCCTAATTATGATGATGAATTAATTTGAAGAATTAATTTAGGGAAGTATGAAATTAAGTTGGAAATTATGAAACTAGAGAATTATAAGGTTGAATGGTGTAATTGGATAAATTAATCACTTATCTATGAAAATGTTGATATTTTATCTGTTTTGATAAATTTATTATCTGTTTAGAGATAATTGCTTTGGGCTATTGGTGGAGGATAGTCTTGATTGTTGTAGACACTATATGTTGATTAGGGAAAACTGAAACTAATCATGTGAAATATGTCATTGAATATGACGGTTGGAATAATACATCGAATGTGTGTATTGATTGATCATTGTATATGATGTGTTAAATACATTGTATATGTATATTGTTTGGAAGGAGATATGGGATGTACTCCATGGTTTGAGAGGAGATAGGGGATGGACTCTCAAACCCGTTTGGGAGGAGATAGGGGATGGACTCCATTAATACAGCGAATATGTGTATTAATTGAAGTATGGAAGTGTTTTAATATGAGTTGTAGTCTCATTTGAATTGTGAATAAAGGAAGTGTTTTAATATGGGATGCATTCTCATTTAATTGTTTGGCCAGGTTCTGAGCTATGTTTATGAATTGAATTGGTTAAGTAAAGAAAACTAGAATGAAACATGTACATATTCGCCATGAAACTAGATTGTGTTGTAAGTTGGTTTATAAGTGTTAGTCATTTATCAAATGCTAATAGTTTAGTTATTTCTCATTATTGGTTTAGTATATCTCTACTGGGCATTGGCTCACCCTACATGGGATATCATTTTCAGGTTCAGGTGACATGCCACCTCCAAGGACGTAGCTTGGGAGGCTTGAGGCGGATAGATCTTTTTGTTGTTCTCTTTTTGGTATTACATGTAAATTCAAGACAAGGGCTTAATGTGTATTTGAGTTAGTACTCTCTCTTTGTTACCAAGTGTTGGCTTGGAAAGTTGTAAACCCGTAGGGTCTTTACTTTTGTTGTCAACATGTAATACTTTTGTAATGAATACTCTGATAAATGAAAAATGTTTTATTCTCTTATGTTTATGGGTGTCATGAATGTGGGTTTATATATATTATTTTGAGGGCGTTACAATTTGAGGTGTCCAAACAAATAAATAAAATTTCTAATTTATTATTGGGATGCTTAAAGTAATGGAGTGTCCAACCTAATTTTTGGGATGCATTTAGAGCCTCCAAGTGAATTGGAGTCAGTACGAAGCTTATAGACTATTTTACCCTTCAAATTTTCCCTTAATACTGTGACAAGGTTTACTAATGGGAAGGCTGGCCAGATATTTCAGTTCAATTATATAAACAAGCAAGCTGCAACAAAAAATTCAAAATGAAATTTTTACGGTGACATTGACAAAAACACAATGATGTAGTGATGTGTTATGATTTAATTAGTAGTGAAAATTATAATTCAATGTAAAAAAAAAAAATAGTAAATTTTATAATATTAATAATTAAAATTCTAAATTTTTTCATATGTTTATAAATATTTTTTCAACATATCACTAATTGTAATTCACCCTGTCAAAGTTGTAATTCACCAACCATATTGTATCGTCACTCTCATGGCATCACGCTTATGAAATGTACTAATGTATTTGCAATAATGGAGGCTTCCAGGGGACCATATGGGTCACATCCAATTGCTGCTGAGTCCTTTGCAGTTAGGGGTTGGTCCATGTGGATTGATTTTTTAAAGTGTCACTAGAAATTTTAGTAAAATTAACTCAGTATAGCTTAATTGTTAATTGTTGTGAAAGGTGAATATATTGATATCTGAGATGTTAGAGGATAAATCATTGTCAAATATAAAAATTGGTTCTTTATTATTTATCTCCCGTATATTATTACTTGATTAGAATATTGTCCATATTAATGTACTTCTGCCTATCTAAAAAATAAATAAATAAATAAAATTGTAACTCTCCTTATATTTATAATAAATACCTTATTGATTGGCAAAACAAGACCAAAAAAATTTATAGTGAAAATGGGTTGGGTACTCTTTTGAAATTAATGTCAAGTCTCTATGATTATTAATTTTGGATGGTCCCTCGGAGGTATGTGCAACCTAGAAAGGTATGCATTTAAACAACATAATACAGACAAATATGTGGTAGGTTGAATTAAGGTTTTTCTCACTTGGATCATGTTTTTACCTATAACAAAATGAAAAATTATACTAACAAAAAAAATTGTGCATAAAACTCCACTAGAATATATAGGGTAACAATGATATTATTGTAATGGGCAAATTATATGTATGATTTTTTTTTTTTTTTTTATTTTTTTATAGTTTCAATCGTATTATTTTATCTTTTAATTTTTTTATATTGTATCAATTTGATTTAATTGATAACATTTATTATGAAACTGAACAAAAATTAAGAACAAAATGAGTCATTCAAAAATAAATAAATTATGAGCAATGCTACGTCGCCGCCTAAATTTTGGTTTGCCAGTCGTTCGGTTGGTCATTTAACCAGTCATCCAACTGGTTATCCTGAAACAAGATGACAGTTGCAACGACAAAAATGACAACCGCGGTAGACAATTGTTACACCGGTCATTCGGGTGATCGTCCGGACAGTCTACCGACATCAACAAATTCAACCTTTTAGACAAACTCAAATACGAACTAGCAATCATTTTCAATAACGAAATTCAATGTTAGAAACCCCCCATTAAACCTAAAACATGTTTCTTTGTATTATACAGCAAATGCATATCTTCCTAACCAACTCATATCTTGGATGATCTAGCTGTGAGAGAAAATGAACATGAACTTATTACTGTGTTTGGAGCATAAATTTAGAGAGGGATTTAAAAAGAAAAATAGAAAAATTTTGTGAAATATAATTATATTTCATTCACATTTCACCTATTCTTTTTATTTTTCATTTTTTTTTATTTTTAAATCTCTACTCCAATTCATATTTCAAACACAAGCTAACTAAAAGGTCATAATAAAGAGACAACAATTTTTTTCTTTTTTCCTTGTTAACTTAATAAATTGTTTCCTTTCTTTTCATTACTAAATTTCCAAACATGTGTATGGCATGACAGTTCTAGTTTTGACATTTGTTTGGTTGTTGAAATGCTCTTTTTGCTTTTTTTGGCCATGGCTTCTCTTGGAGGACTGGAGAGATATTGTTGGGCTTTATGAGCCTATATTTGGTTTTCGTTTTGATAATTTGAATCATTCATAATTTAAGATTCATCGAGCATATCATTTCTGTAAAAAATTAAGTCGATCGGATAATGGCAACCATTTGTTTGAATTAGTTTTGTATATAAAAAAAAAAAAGACGGTGAGAAAATAAACAGTTTATACAAAATTAATTTGAACACGTGATTTTCGTTTTTCGATCGACTTGATTTTTTGCAGAAATAATGTACTTGACGAAACCTAAAATATGAACGATTTGAATTATTGAGACAGGGTTCAAAAGTGGGCCCATTAGGCCAGACTAGAGACAGTCTAATCCTTCTTCTTTTTTTCTTCCAACAAAGAATTACTCTTTTAATAAATTATTTTATTTTTTGTTGGACTTACTAGTCTAAAATAGAAGCCTCTCCGCAAATTACCGAATTTAAAAGTGTCAAAATAATCATCCTTACTATTAGAGGTGAGCAGCAGATATACCGATCCTCCCAAACCGACCGAACCGAACCGATCCACCGCATTTTGGACGGATGAGTGATGACGAGCGGACGGTTGTGGATTGATTTTTTCCAAAAATCAAGTACGGTTATGGGATAGGTGTGTTGCTGATAGCACTTGATGATTCCTATATACCCCTAGCTTTCAAACTCCGATTCAAAGTGTCTAACAATGAAGCAGAATATGAGGCGTGTATTGCTGGTTTGGAAGCTACCCTAGAACTAGGGGCAATAAGGTTGCACGTCATCGGAGACTCGAACTTGGTTGTTTCTCAAGCGAACGGAGATTGGAAAGTCAAAGAGGAGAAAATGAAAGTTTATCATCAGACCCTAGATATTCTAATTCCAAGGTTTGAAAAGCTAACATTTACGCACCTGCTAAAAGAGAACAACTGGTTCGCTGATGCATTGACAACTCTATCTTCTTTGGTATACATCCTACTGGGAGTGAAGATGCGTCCAATCATCATTGAACAGAAGTACGCCTGCCTACGAGACTATTGCCACAATAGATGAGGTTCAAGACAAGAACCCCTAGTATTATGACATTTGGAACTTTCTGGAGAAAGAGACATATCTACCAGGGGCAAATGCCAAGGACAAAAGGGAAATACGGCGTCTGGCTGTCCAATTTATCATCTGTGGAAACAAGCTGTACAAGAGAGACCATCTGGGAATGCACAAGTTGTGTGTTGAAGAGGAGGAATCGAAGCATCTCATGAAGGTCATCCACGGAGGAGAGTGTGGAGCACACATGAATGGTGTGATGCTGGCCCGTAAGATCCTTAGACAAGGTTATTACTGGTCAACCATAGAGAAGGACTGCATTAGCTTCGTGTAGCGATGCCACAAATGTCATATCCACGACAATCGCATGAACATACCACCGTCCAAGCTCTACAATATGACTTCATCATGGCCATTTTCAGTCTGGGAGATTGACGTTATCGGCGTGATTAGGTGTAGACACCCTATTTTTGACCACCCTTAAGACTTGGGCACTACTGATGGTTTACTTGGTGATGAAAGTTGTGCAGTGCAAGGGTTTGATTTCTTCGGCAAGAGGAGCTCCAAATCCCAACTTCATACCCCTTTTGGACTAAAACGATCTTGATCAAAAGATTTTAGACCTTGAAACCCTCTCTTTCAAAATATTTTTGAAATAAAGTTTCTACGATGCTCTGAGGCTTGCATTTTGTTAAATGATGCGCTTTTCGGTAAACCGAGCAAGGACAAAGTAGAAATGAATGAAAGAGAGATGAACTCTCTAAAAAATCTTTCAAAACACCTTATTTAGGGGTTTGAAGTTGAAGAAAAGAGGAGAGGAGAGAAGAAAACTAGTTGGAGGAGAAGATGGGCATGAACCATTAAGAGAGAGTTGAGCAGCCCTCGCTAAATTGGGCCTATCCATTTTTTACACTTGGATTTCAGCTATGAGGCCACCACCGTTGGAAAGAAGACTTATGGGGCTTCATTTTACACTCAAGAATCTTCTCAAGCCGAGGCCAGATGAGAGAGATATGGCTGGTTGAAGTTAGGCATCAATCCGGTTGGACTGAAACTGAGCAGTCTTCACTAAAAGAGGGATATCTCTTTGCACAGTTGGAATTTTGATGCAAGTCTGCCACCATTGGAAATCTTACTTCTGGGGCTTCAATTTGCACACAAGAATGACCTGAAAAGGCATCTAGATGAAGGAGTTATGCTTGCTTCAAGTTTGGGACCAGGACTGATTTTAATTGCCGGCCCCTATGGGAGTGTGTCAGCCACTTATGGAGCATGCTGGCCACATGTCATCCAAAAATGGTTCTTGTCGGCCACTTAAAGTGGCCAGTCAACCAGTTGAAGTGGCCAGTCGGCCAGAAATTTCCAGAAAGCCCAGAATCTGCAGATAATTCCTCTCCAGCTGTTGTGCACTGCTTTAGATATTTCCAAATCAGATATTTCAACCAAATGCTCATATATTGCTATATATTGAGCCATATCTCATATATTGAAGGGTTGGAAGATTTGGGAGCTTCTCACTCTAGAATCCTCTCTCTCTAGAAGATTTGTGAGCAAATTCTCCCCTCTCTCTAGAATTCTCTCTCTTTCTCCTCTTGTTTTAGGCATAGAAGTGAGACTTTGTTACACTCTTGCAAAGAGACCCTAGACCAAACACCTCTACCTTTGGGCTGAGATTCTTAGAGGTCTTATTTGAGCTCTCAAAGCTTGTTTTGGCTCAGATTTTGGACCTGCTTTGCAGCTGTGCTTCAAAGGTAAGAACTCTCTCCCTTTTAGCTTATTTTGCATGCTTGCTTCACCATCCTTTTTTCATCGTTTTGGACTATTTTAGGGCTGGTTTTGGACTGTCAAAAACTCTATTTTTAAGGTGTAAAAATGGTAGTTTAAGGCTTGGTGAGTTTGGGGGTTGTTCTCCCTCTTTGTTCCTTGGCTTGTAAGGCCTTTTGTGCAACTTCTCGCCACCTTCAAATCCAAATTTTTGGGCCTTTTAACCACCAAAAAACAGAGGTATTTCAGTGGTGGAAACCATGTTTTGAGGTCCAAAATAGGAGGGGTTGGCCTCCCCTCCTTGTTTCTTGTTTGCATGTGTTGATGGCTAACAAATGAGCATGCTTTTCTATCCTTTTGAAGCTTGGTTTAAGCATGTTTTTGCCACTGATTTGCCATGATATAACTCTGTTTTTGGCTGGTTTGGTTACCCGTTGCATGCTTCTTGCACTTGTAGTGCAATTTTGTTCACTAGCCTAGCATGTTTGGTGTTTTAGCCTATTAATCTAGCATATGTATGCTCCACTCCAACATGTTTTTGACTCTAATTTAGCATGCTTTAGGTCTGATTTGAGTGGTCTTGATCATATATGCCTTGCCTTGCATAGTTGTAGTGTAAAAGCCCTTGACTAGCTTTGTGTTTCAAGCCTCTTGACATGCTTTATTTGTGATGTTTGCATGATATGACATCACTTGGCATGTAATTTCAGAGCATATGTCATTGCCACACTCTCACATTTTCCATTCCTTCAATGTGTTTGAGAGTTGTGTCTTCATGCCTTGTTTGCGAGCCATCAAATGTGCATATTTTCCTTGTGTTATATGCCTTGATCTTAGTATATTTCAGCCACTGTTTTGGCAGATTTAACCTCTGTCCAGGGTTGGTTTGGTCATTTAGGCTTAGTATTGTATGCCTATAGTGCCATGCGCTTTGCTAGTTTCAATGCCTTTGACTTCAAGCATGTTTTGCACGCTTCATTTTCAAGATTTAACGTTGTTTAGCATGCTATTTCAGTGCTGAAATATGTGCCATTGCATGCCATCTTTCATTTGTTGTATCACTCTGAAAGAGGTCTTAAGCCCTTTGTTGGTTTGAGCACGAAATTGAGGCGATCATGCGTAATGGTTTTAGCCTTCTCTTGAGGGTTTCTACTAATCAACGGCATGATGCTTCTTTCATGCTCAAGAAGCTTGTGGCTTGGTCCGTCTTTCCAATTAGAGGACTTTTCACTTTTGGACTTAACCGGTTAAAGGACTTATCGGTAATCTAAAATGAGTAAACAAAATGAATCAAAGTAAAACATGCCAAGATAACATGTTTGTGTTGCATAACATGTGTTTGGATCGGACGTTAATCCGAACACGAGAAACGAGGGGCGTTTCATACTCAAAGTGATGAAACGTGCCTCATTTCTTAGTCGCCGTCCCCCTTGATTGTACATGATAGGATGGAGGCCTCTTGAGTCTTGTGTGTTATTTGTGCATTCATTGACTTGTACAAACTTGGCTTCTCGGCCACCGTGCATTGTCATGCTCGGTTGGTGGCCCGAGAGCTGAGTACCACACCCTTTTGAGCTTGAGAAATGATAAGGAGGGTAGTTGTACACACAAACCCTGCAAATACCTTGCTTTGCCCCTTTTGTACTCTGTTTGCAACAAAATTAGAGTGTGCAGGAGCAAGTTGCCGACCGGCCAGGGAAAGTGGCCGACCGGCCAGTATAAGTGGCCTACCGTCCATTTAGGTGGCCTATAGCTCTCAGGCTCAGAGGTGGTCAAGAGTTGTTCTGGTTCTGGAGCAGAAACAACCTGGAGATTGGTTCGGTGTTCAGGAATCAAGGCAAATGCAAACAGAGGCAACCGGTGGCAAGGCGACAGATTTCGGGAGGAAGCCGATCGAGCATGCATGCATCCCTCGCCCTCAAGGCCTTTTAACTGCTTTACTTAGCTAGTTAATTTATTGGCTTTGTACTTAATTAGTTAATGTGCTTCGCTAATCGGTTTGTGTTGTAATAATTAATTAGCTAAGTTAGTTAATTAGTTTGATTTGAAATAGTTAGCTTAATTAGCGTAACTAGTTAGCTTTCTTTCATTCGGACCCTCCGTTAAGAGGGCAAATGTTGTAATAAGGGTGCGTGCGTGTGTGCATATCTTCTAACCCCATTTCTTTCTCCCTTTTACTTATCAACTTTTGAGGGTTAGTTTTAGGGCATGTTTTCATTAGCATTCTTATGCTTGCATGTTTGCATCCATTCATTTGTCTTGCATGCACCAAGCTCGGCGCATTATTCAAACTGCATCGTATTTCAATACCTATTTGAATACGTGTATCAATTGTTGCATTTCATATGCCATCTTAGATAGCTGAGCCTATTTTGTTGCATTACTGCATGTGTTACATTAAGCATCTTGTATAGTTAGGATCATGCATTGTTTTCTAACTAGTTTTCTGTTTTGGCTTGGAGTACACTGTAAGTGTTTACACTTTAGCATACTTGCATGAGTGTGAGTGTTGCCATGATAACATGCTTGCCATGAGGCTATTTGCTTAAATGCTAAACTGCATGAATGCCTGTGGATGAAGGCTTTATTACTTGAATTGGAATAATTCATCAAATGTGAGTTTTAAGCCCACTTGAAGTGGCAAATCATCATATTTTAAGCCCACTTGAGTTGGCAAATCCGCACTTTAGCCTACTTGAGGGTAGCAATCTCAAACCATTTTCAAAAACAAACATGAGATGTTTTGTTCCAATTTGAGCGATTTAGTCTATACTTGTGTGTTGTGCGCATCACATAGTAAAGTTAGATTAATAATCCGAATAAGAACACATGTATTTTCAAAACAACATATCATGAGTAGTAGAGGCCAATCCTTTGATCGGGCGAGCGGGGGTGCTCATTTCAAGACCTTCCCCTCTCGTACCCAAGTTCCCGAGCCGAGGCGACTTTGGTGATGACGGACACGTGGCCTTTGGCACGAGTCAGAGTTTTCTAAATTTCGCAAAAGAAAAAATTTAGGTGGCAACTCTAAAATCTGGCAAAGCAGTCCATGTTTGACGCTTTTTGATTCAAAATTGATTTTTCAAAACCAATTGTCGGATTTGGACTCTTTGATGATTTATCAGTCTTACATTGCACTTTGTGAGATTAGATTCAGAACCGTGACAGGAGTCCGAACTGTAGTAGTTAGAACCTAATTCGCACCCTCTCCGAAAGGGGGGCGCGCGGAGATAGTTTAGGCGGTCTACATTTTCTGGCGACTCTACTGGGGATTTAGAGAACTTGACTCGAACATCATGATATGTTGTTTTATCTACACTTATGTGTTTCTTTGCATTGCATTTGCATTGGTGCGCCTAAGTCACAATGTTGGCCATCTGTTATTCCTGAACGGTTTGCCGGAGGCTTGCTTGGAAAAGCGTGCCGTAAGGCTGACCGGTTACGGGCTCTGCCACGATGGGAACACAAACCTCAGTTTTGTCGAGGCACCCTTTTTGACCATTCGACCTAGTTGTATATCGGAAGCCATAGAGACCATTCCAAACTAGGGCAGGTTGCTTACCCGAATGTAGGTTGTTTGAAACCGCTGTGTGCGTAGTGAAACCCTAGCTCCTGACAAAATAGGGCAGGGAAACCTTACCCACCATAGGGGTGTTTGGCTCTCACTTGCTTGATATGTGCTGTTAGGGTGTGTCTCTACTGGTTGTATGTATTAGTTGTAAGTTTGAGTATCATCCTGAGGGTATCAGTTTGGTTTTGATTTTGGGGCAGAATTCAGTAGAGAGCACAGTCATTCAGCTATGCTCATATCTGTTCTAGTGAAACCAAGCTAAGGTGCTATTTGTTTTCTTCTTTTATAAGGTAGTCCTGGAACTATAGCTTCAGAAGGCTCCAATATCCCCCGGCTACATTGGACTTTTGTTGATAGACTTTGTCAGGTCGAAGATTCAGTTTAAGGGCAACCAATGTTTCCTTCGCTAGAGGCAAGGTAAAAAAAGGCTAGTCAGGGCTCACCGGTTCAACTGATCCGACAGTCACCAGTCACATTATCTTTGTTCAAACTCAGCAGACCGTGATGGCACAGGGTTCGGAAGAAGTTGTGGCCATGATAACGGCATTAAATCAGGGAACTGCCATGCAGGGTAAGACCAATGTTGAAATACAACGCCCATCTGGGGCACCTACCACACATCCAGCCTTGGGACCCCAGCCGAACTTTGACCCATTTCCGCCAACTGAAGATTCGCATGGTCCAGATCTCCGAGAAGGGTTGGCTCAAGCTCGAGTTTTCAGACCCTTAGTGCAGCCTAATGAGAAGCTTTATCCCCATGATGTTAATGAGCTCGACCCGACCTCATTAAAAATCGTGAACCTTGAGAAGCAATTAAAAAAAGGCACAAGGCCTTAACTCCATTCCCGACATTGAAGATGGGTACACCGAGGTTGCTGTACGGTTTCTAGACAGATTCAAAATGACACACCTTGACCGTTTCGACGGGTCTGGAGATCCTATGGTACATATCCGGCTCTTCTTGGACGTCCTGAAACCGATGGGTCTGACTAAGCCACATAAACTCTCTCTGTACGGAAGAACCTTGTCGGGTGTAGCAGCCATTTGGTACGCCAAGTTGGAGAATACAGTGAAGCAAAACTGGGAAGAGTTGGCTGAGGCCTTTGTCGATCAGTACTTTTACAATACCCAAGTTGAAATGACCACCCAAGAGCTTGAAGCAACCCATTAGAATCCTACAGAGTCTTTTGTAGAATTTGTTGCAAGGTGGAGAGCAAAGGCAGCACAGATGACAAATCGGCCTTCTGAGAGGGACCAAGTGCAGATAATGGTGCATAACCTTGAGTCTGATATGTTGCAAAGTTGATAGTCATTTCACTATCCACTTTCAAAAGTTTGCATGAACTGGGGGTTCAGGTTGAGAATGCGTTCAGCAGTGGGATCATTTCCAGAACAAATGAACCAATAAGGAGGGTTTTTGCAGGGAGTACCAATGCTGGTAATAGAGCTATTCCCAAACCCACTAAAATCAATACAGTCGCCACAGCCGACCCTTTTGCCAATGCCAACCCACAAACAGCCGGCCTGACCCGAGCTTAGGGCAGAACTTTCACTTCCCTCTATATGAGCCTAACCAGCGCACTAAAGTCCTGATGGAAAGAGGGTATCTCAATCCCCTTGATCCTCAACCTCTGCCTGACCCACTCCCTGCTAGGCATAACCCCACTAAGTACTGCGTGTATCATCAGCAGCGCGGTCATGGCACCGATCGTTGCTACCGCCTTCGTTATGAGGTCCAAAATCTCATCGACAACCGGACGATAGCTCTACCTCTAGACCTCAATGACCAAGCACCTCATCCACATCTCAACCTAATCCATACACTGGTCGTCCCTTACGACCCCAGCGTATACATCACCCCAGTCCATCTACCCAAGCCTGAGGTGTTTATCCCAAAAAGCATGGACTTATGGATGATGAAAGCACTTGAACCCCAATCATCTCAAACCCGTGAACCCACCACTTCTGAGCTGATGAGAATGATTGAAGATCTTCAAAGAATAGTGGCAGATCTGGCCTTTGGGATATTGGCTCCATCATTGACCACATCACATGCTAGAAGTTTCACGCCAAAAGGCTCCCCAATTTTAGGATGGGCTGCATTTGAAGAAGGCCAATCCCTTGGCAAAGTGGAGGCAAATGGAAAGAACAAGGTAGGTGCAAGCATTGGTCCCCATGAACACCTTCAGTGGGCTGTTGAGGCTTTGAAAGCCGAAGGGCTAAACAAACAGCAAGTGATTGCAGTTGTTGCAAAGATTGTGGATGGCACTTTTGCCACTCAGGATGAGAGCAGTTTGAATCAAGAGGCAAGCCGGGAGAAGGGCCGTCGTACCAGAAACATTCCTTTCAACTCTAATCCTGCACTCGGAAGAGATCAGCAAACCCAGTCAACGCCTAGCAATCCCTTTGCTAGTGCATCTAGCAAAACTCCATAACCTCGAAGTACCAACCTCGAGGTCGGAGGGTCTTTCATCCTCTCTATATGCCTTTGTCCAAAGCTTTCCAAATCCTCGTTGGACAAGGCCATCTCAAACCCCTTGAGCCTCGGCCTTTCCCGAATCCCCTTCCAGCTAAGCATGATGCTGCCAAGTACTGTGCCTACCATCAACAAACCGGTCATGACACCGACCTTTGTTTTCGTCTTTTCCATGAAATACAAGATCTGATTGACAACGAGGTCATTGTCGCACCAGGTCCTGCAAACTCTATCGGTACTGGATCGATGAGCTTGGGGGATAATGTGATTATGTGATCGGGGGATGAACCACCTGCGGATGGCGCTCAGTTTACACCAGATATGGGGATGGCACGCACTGTTTTGAGCAATTTGCGAATGCTAGTTTTTGTGCTTTCTGACTTAGGTGTAGGGTCAGTCTTGTTATGTTGTTTTGATTCAGTCTTTTTGTGTTGAGTCAGTTGTGTCTATCTTGTTGTGTCGAGTCAGTCCTGTTGTGTTAGAGTCAGGTGATTTCGGGTGTGTTAAACTCGGACATCACTTTCTTGTTTTGTGTGTCTTTTACACTCTTTCTTTTGCGTTTGTCTCTGCCATTGGGCCAGTTGCGCCAGAAGATCTGAATGAAACAATAGTGATTTTCACTCTTTCTTTTGAGTTTGTTTCTGCTATGAAGCCAGTTGTGCCAGAAGATCTGAATCAAATGGTAGTGCTGTTCACCTACTTTTCTGTGTCTTGAAATCATTGCATTGACCTAAGTTTTTCAAAACTTTTCGAACACTGATGAAAACAAATAGGAAGGAATTCCTCGAGATTTGCAAAAATTTGATCAAATTAAGAGAAAGAGAAGCATGCTAAGCCCTTAATGAATGAGATCATGCCTGTTAATGTGAGTACTGAGAAGGATCCTGGCTTGATCCAGGTTGGTTCTACATTGTCTTCAGCGCGAGCGACTAGTAGCTTTCTTAAAAGATTTCGAAAAATGTTTTGCGTGGTCCTACGAAGACATGCGTGGAATCGCTCTTGAGATTGTGCAGCATAGGATCACTCTCGGCCTCGAGACTCGACCCCTTTTCTTTCAAACCTTGAACTTGGAGTCAGAATGTTCAATGGTCAACCACAGTATAAGGCTTGTATGGCCAGATCAGAAGCAACCCTTGAACTAGGGGCAAAAAGGTCAGATCAAGAAGATCAGTTGTTATCAAAAGAAGCTTGCAAAGCTAGATCAAAAACAACCCTTGAACTAGGGGCAAAAATGTCAGATGTGCTCAATGATTCAAAAGATGGGTCATTCTGCAAACCAAGATTGGCAAGAAAGCCAAATTCCAGCAGCTGGAAGAAGAAGTTTTGAAAGACAATCAAGTTCCTATCCACAACACTAGGGGCAACTTCAGCCCCCATTGGATGAACTTCTACATCATCAGTGAACGGCAGCCATTCTCCTGGATTCAGATGGCTTCGAGATCTCAAAACCGATTAACATGGTCAAGTTAAACTTTTACCCTTGAGAGGCTCGCTGGGTCGAAAACCCGGAAGAGCGACCCAGGCAAAAGTTAAAGCAAATGAAAAAAGAACAAAAAATGAAGAAAATGAAAGAAGAAAAGAAAAGAAAAGAATGAAAAGAAAAAGAGAAGAAATGAAAAGAAAAGAAAAGAAAAACATAGCTCGCAAGGTTGAAAACCTAGAAAGTGCGGCCTTGGCAAAAGTTAGAGCGCTGAAGGAGACGTTAAATACTTGAGTGTACCTTAACCCGGAACTACGTCAGGCCTGATTCCCATGTTTGGGATACGTAGGCAACTTCATCTTGAAGTTTGGCCCCAATCATTTTCAGCCTGCTTGGCTCATCCATGTTGATTGGTTTACCCTTGTTCAACTCGGCTATCTTGTCCATGTGAAGTGGCTCATCTTCATGATCATATTTGTTCAGACTTAGTTGTCCTACTCTGTTAGAAGATTCAACTGCAAAACAAATCAAGTTCAGATCTAAGGTTGTGCATCTTAAGAGTAAATTCTGTGTTGGTCGAGCAATGGCCATTTGCAAAAACAGTTTTTGAGAATTTTTAATGAGGTTGACTAATTTTCTCGAAAATTATTCCATTTTCCAAAATCGGACCTTTTCTTGGACCCCCAAAAAGGAAAATTTTCAGTGCTCATAGCTTGACTTGCATGATTTCAAATCAGAAAATCGAACAAGTATGTTAATCAAACTCTCATATTGGTCAAAATTGTTTTAGTAGAAAGCAAAAACAAAAAATGGTCAAAATGATGAACTAGGGGCACAATTGAGTCAGGTTTTCTGTCTTTCCCCTATTGTCAACATACTTGCCAGAAAGGGCACTCTACTTGCCAGAAAGGGCACAGCTGAAGCTAATAAGCAAAGGGCCGAAAGCTCTCTCATCCTCCAAGCAAAGTGAGGTATCAAGCTAAGTGCGAAGCACGATTTAGAACTGGAGCGGGATATTTGGTTCCCTCATCTAGACGATCAAATCAAAAATTGGCGTCTGACCCAGAATGGGGACGTAGAAAAAGCAATGTGTGAGACCAATCAATTGTATGCCTGGCCAATGGGACATGCTGTAACTCACCTCGGTCAAGCTAAGCCAAGGTCATCGTCAACTGATCTCAGTTGCAGACTTGCTGCACACCCAACTGTAGCGCAACCCCTCTGTGGGAGAAGTTCACTAGTTGTGAGCAAAAGAAGAAGAATCTAGTAGAATACCAGGGGCAAGAGCCCACAACTTCCTGTTTATCCATCAACCACCCAGGGGAGGGATAAGAAAAAATCAGAGAGATTGAAGAATAGAGAGATGTGCGCTGAGAGAAAAACTAAGAAAGGGCTTTTTTTCAGAGAAAAAGAGATTGAGTGCCAAAGTGATGTGAAAATCACAAATGAGAAAGGGTGGGAAACAATACCTGAAGAAACAGGCTCCTCGTGAACTGAGAGGTCTCCCACTGTTGGAACACATCTGAGTGTTGTGTGTGTGTTTTTGTTTGTCTCGATTCTTGTTTTGAGTCGTTTTGAGCGTCAATAGATGTGTTTAGGTTGTTTACCTTTTGTTTTCCTTTGTTGAGTCGTTTTAGCTGTGGTTAGTCGTAGGCTCAATACCAGGTCGAAAAACTCATTTCTCATTTCAAATCGTTTTGTGCTCAGAGTGCTGTGCCGTTCTCCACATTTGTGCAAAACATGATTTCTTCTTTCATAAAATTGCAGGGTTCAATCCAGGTTATGTGAGAACAATCGAACAAGGACCTATCTGAAGCTATATGGGTTCCAGACTGCAAAGCAAAAGAAAAGAGGGAAAATTTGGAGCATCTTAGTATGTTTCAACATCGGCAAAATCCGAGACTGCATTCCAGGTGCACCTTCTCAGGCCTCACCATTTCTTTGGAGTATGAGTGTATCTCGACCCCAAGTGTAAGCCTGCTTCAAGTCAGAATGGCAGTCCAAGCAACACCCGTGGTTTTCACATGCAGATGTTATCTTTCGCCAATATGAACAGGGTGTACCCTTTTGAGCTGAGCGTGTTGCAAAGTCCTCTGGGAGGTAAATCGGAGGCACCAAAGTACATATTTGATGCCCCTCTCTTTGAATAGAATGTGCATTTTCATACACTTCTATTGCATGCGTGCCGCGCATCGTTTATGATTCTTGCATAGAATATGCTTTCAATCATGCACAGAATATGCTCTTGTCTATTGCATAGAACATGCTTTCAATTAACATCGTGCATCTATCGCACAATAATCTTGCTCAGTGCATCTATTTCATAATTTCATATCACTCGCACTGTCTTGTGCACCTTGTGGTTGTGTTTCACTCGCACTGTCTTGTGCATTTCAAGAACACTCGCATTGTTTAGCGCATCGCACTGTTTAGTGCATCGCAAAATCATTCGCACTGTTTAGCACATCGCACTATTTAGTGCATTTCAAAAACATTCGCGCTGTTTAGTGCATCGCACTGATTAGTGCATTTCAAATCACTCGCGCTGTTTAGTGCATTGCACTATTTAGTGCATTTCAAAATCGTTCGCGCTTTCTTGCGCATCGCACTGTTTTGTGCAGTTTACACTCGCGCTTTCTTGCACATCGCACTATTTTGTGTAGTTTACACTCGCGCTTTCTTGCGCATCACACTGTCTTGTGCATTTCATTACATGCTCCTATTCTTGCATAGAAAATGCTCGTATCTTTTGCATTGAACTTGCATCGCGCTGTTTTGCGCGCCTTACCTGCACTTGTTAGTGCATTGCACTCGCGCTGTTTTGCGCACTTTACCTGCACTTGTTAGTGCATTGCATCGCGCTATTTTGTGCACCTCACCTGCACTTGTTAGTGCATTGCATCACGCTGTTTTGCACACCTTACCTGCACTTGTTAGTGCATTGCATCGCGCTATTTTGCGCACCTTACTTGCATTTGTTAGTGCATTGCATCGCATTGTTTAGTGCATGTCAAATCACTCGTGCTGTTTAGCGCATCGCACTGTCTAATGCATTTCAAATTGTTCGCGCTGTCTCGCGCATCGCACATGTCTAGTGCATTTCATCCTGTTTAGCACTGTTTTGTGCATTCATCCCTCATCTAGTCTAGGAGACCTTAAATCCTCTGAAGGTGCAATTCCTTTGGTGTTTGTCGTGCCTGAACGACTTTCGGTGGTCTGGTATAGCCACCTACCTGTGTTTGCGGTGAGTTCCTAGGAGATCAACTGAGACGGTGGAAACTAGAGTTCGAATGGCTATTGCCAAGAACGCAAAGGTTCGGGATTTTCGAGACTAAAGTCTGGTTTAAATACCCAGGGGTATATCCTCGGCTTGAAATCTGTATGGCAGCCCCATAGGTTGAGGTAGCGGGTATGTGCCTCAATTCTGGATACTGAACCAACCTAGTTTGTCACCCTGTTGGAGAATAGGGAAAGCTGCGACCATAGCCAGGGAGAAAAGTAGTACCTATGGTTCAACCGAGAAGAAGAGGAAGATCCCCAACAGCATAAGGTGAGTCATCACCAATTGCCCCTGTAAGGTACTTTCGAGAGCATCGTTTCCTAGCTGCATCGTCGTATCTATCATAAGTGTTGCATAGCATCTATCGCATGCATCTATTGCATTGTTTTATCGCCTGCTTCCTTTCCATGTTAAGCTTAGTTTGGTATGTGCTCATACATTTCCTTCGTTGAAGCATGGTTTTGTGATTATGTGTACGCGCCTATTCTACTAAGAGAATTGTGGTCTGAGGGTGTTGGCACCTTTTCTGTGTTAGACGTGGTCTGTTTTATGCCCATGCCTTTGCTAGGCAAAATGTGGTTTGGCCACGCACCTTATTCACTTTATCCATTGCACCCGTTCCATCGTATTTTGTTTTGTTGCATTGTACTTTATATTTAAGATCATGATCTTTCCTTAACAGATCATTCCTCGCTTATATCATCCCACCCAATTACTTGTACTCTGTTTCTTTCTACGAAACACACAGTTCTGCATGTGCACATGCCTATTCCACTAAGAGAATTGTGGTTTGAGGATTCCAGCACCTTTTCTGTGTTAAACGTAGTTTGATTTTGCATCTCCATCCCTTTATGATATTTGTGTGGTTTTGCACTGCTGTGGTTTGATTGTTTCATTGCATTGTATATCATTTGCATTGTTTTGTTGCATTGTGTATCACTTTGCATTCTGTCCCCTGAACTACGCTGGTTTGATTCCACGCAAAGGGATACGTAGGTAGCCTGTGGGCACAACCATTTATTTATCTGCATCTTGTTTGTTTGTCCATATCTTCAGCCTTGTCAAAAATGGGTCGTCTTTGGGCTTTGACATTCACTCACGTCATTTCATGACTCCGAGCTCTATCAAAGAGGGGCAACTGTAGACACCCCATTTTTTACCGCCCTTAAGACTTGGCGCTATTGATGGTTTACTTGGTGATGAAAGTTGTGCAGTGCAAGGGTTTGATTTCTTCCGCAAGAGGAGCTCCAAATCCCAACTTCATACCCCTTTTGGACTAAAACGAACTTGATCAAAAGATTTTAGACCTTGAAACCCTCTCTTTCAAAATATTTTTGAAATAAAGTTTCTACGATGCTCTGAGCCTTGCATTTTGTTAAATAATGCGCTTTCGGTAAACCGAGCAAGGACAAAGTAGAAATGAATGAAAGAGAGATGAACTCTTTGAAAAATCTTTCAAAACACCTTATTTAGGGGCTTGAAGTTGAAGAAAAGAGCAGAGGAGAGAAGAAAACTAGTTGGAGGAGAAGATGGGCATGAACCATTAAGAGAGAGTCGAGCAGTCCTCGCTAAATCGGGCATATCCATTTGTACACTTGGATTTCAGCTATGAGGCCACCACTATTGGAAATAAGACTTCCGGGGCTTCATTTTACACTCAAGAATCTTCTCAAGCCGAGGCCAGATGAGAGAGATATGGCTGGTTGAAGTTAGGCATCAATCCGGTTGGATCGAAACTAAGCAGTCTTCACTAAAAGAAGGATATCTCTTCGCACAGTTGGAATTTTGATGCAAGGCTTCCGCCATTGGAAATCTTACTTCCGGGGCTTCAATTTGCACACACGAATGGCCTGAAAAGGCATCCAGATGAAGGAGTTATGCTTGCTTCAAGTTAGGGACCAGGACTATTTTTGTTGCCGGCCCCTATGGGAGTGTGTCAGCCACTTATGGAGCATGTCGGCCACATGTCGTCCAAAAATGGTTCTTGTTGGCCACTTAAAGTGGCTGGTCGGCCAGTTGAAGTGGCCGATCAGCCAGAAATTTCCAGAAAGCCCAGAATCTGCAGATATTTCTTCTCCAACTGTTGTGCACTGCTTCAGATATTTCCAAATCAGATATTTCGACCAAATGCTCATATATTGCTATATATTAAGCCATATCTCATATATTGAAGGGTTGGAAAATTTGGGAGCTTCTCACTCTAGAATCCTCTCTCTCTAGAAGATTTGTGAGCAAATTCTCCCATCTCTCTAGAATTCTCTCTTTCTCCTCTTGTTTTAGGCTTAGAAGTGAGAATTTCTTACACTCTTGCAAAGAGACCCTAGACCAAACACCTCTACCTTTGGGCTGAGATTCTTCGAGGTCTTATTTAAGCTCTCAAAGCTGGTTTTGGCTCAGATTTTGGACCTGTTTTGCAGCTGTGCTTCAAAGGTAAGAACTCTCTCCCTTTTAGCTTATTTTGCATGCTTGCTTCACCATCCTTTTTTCATTGTTTTGGACTATTTTAGGGCTGGTTTTGGACTGTCAAAAACTCTGTTTTTAAGGTGTAAAAATGGTAGTTTAAGGCTTGGTGAGTTTGGGGGTTGTTCTCCCTTTTTGTTCCTTGGCTTATAAGGCCTTTTGTGCAACTTCTCACCACCTTCAAATCCAAAATTTTGGGCCTTTTAACCACTAAAAAACAGAGGTATTTTAGTGGTGGAAACCATGTTTTGAGGTCCAAAATAGGAGGGGTTGGCCTCCCCTTCTTGTTTCTTATTTGCATGTGTTGATGGCCTAACAAATGAGCATGCTTTTCTATCCTTTTGAAGCTTGGTTTAAGCATGTTTTTTGCCACTGATTTGCCATGATATAATCTGTTTTTGGCTGGTTTGGTTACCCGTTGCATGCTTCTTGCACTTGTAGTGCAATTTTGTTCACTAGCCTAGCATGTTTGGTGTTTTAGCCTATTAATCTAGCATATGTATGCTCCACTCCAACATGTTTTTGGCTCTAATTTAGCATGCTTTAGGTCTGATTTGAGTGGTCTTGATCATATATGCCTTGCCTTGCATAGTTGTAGTGTAAAAGCCCTTGACTAGCTTTGTGTTTCAAGCCTCTTGACATGCTTTATTTGTGATGTTTGCATGATATGGCATCATTGGCTGTAATTTCAGAGCATATGTCATTGCCACTCTCACATTTTCCATTCCTTCAATGTGTTTGAGAGTTGTGTCTTCATGCCTTGTTTGCGAGCCATCAAATGTGCATATTTTTTGTGTTATATGCCTTGATCTTAATATATTTCAGCCATTGTTTTGGCAGATTTAACCTCTGTCCGGGGTTGGTTTGGTCATTTAGGCTTAGTATTGTATGCCTATAGTGCCATGCGCTTTGCTAGTTTCAATGCCTTTGACTTCAAGCATGTTTTGCACGCTTCATTTTCATGATTTAATGTTGTTTAGCATGCTATTTCAGTGCTAAAATATGTGCCATTGCATGCCATCTTTCATTTGTTGTATCACTTTGAAAGAGGTCTTAAGCCCTTTGTTGGTTTGAGCACGAAATTGAGGCGTTCATGCCTAATGGTTTTAGCCTTCTCTTGAGGGTTTCTACTAATCAACGGCATGATGCTTCTTTCATACTCAAGAAGCTTGTGGCTTGGTCCATCTTTCCAATTAGAGGACTTCTCACTTTTGGACTTAACCGGTTAAAGGACTTATCAGTAACCTAAAATGAGTAAACAAAATGAATCAAAGTAAAACATGCCAAGATAACATGTTTGTGTTGCATAACATGTGTTTGGATCGGACATTAATCCGAACAAGAGAAATGATGGGCGTTTCATACTCAAAGTGATAAAATGTGCCTCATTTCTTAGTCGCCGTCCCCATTGATTGTGCATGATAGGATGGAGGCCTCTTGAGTCTTGTGTGTTATTTGTGCATTCATTGACTTGTACAAACTTGGCTTCTCGGCCATCGTGCATTGTCATGCTCGGTTGGTGGCCCGAGATCTAAGTACCACACCCCTTTGAGCTTGAGAAATGATAAGGAGGGTGGTTGTACACACATACCCTGCAAATACCTTGTTTTGCCCCTTTTGTACTCTGTTTGCAGCAAAATTGGAGTGTGCAGGAGCCAGTGGCCGACCGGCTAGGGAAAGTGGCTGACCGGCTAGTATAAGTGGCCTACAGCTCTCAGGCTCAGAGGTGGTCAAGAGTTGTTCTGGTTCTGGAGCAGAAACAACCTGGAGATTGATTCGGTGCTCAGGAATCAAGGCAAATGCAAACAGAGGCAATCGGTGGCAAGGCGACGGATTTTCGGGAGGAAGCCGATCGAGCATGCATGCATCCCTCGCCCTCGAGGCCTTTTAACTGCTTTACTTAGCTAGTTAATTTATTGGCTTTGTACTTAATTAGTTAATGTGCTTAGCTAATCGGTTTGTGTTGTAATAATTAATTAGCTAAGTTAGTTAATTAGTTTGATTTGTAATAGTTAGCTTAATTAGCATAGTTAGTTAGCTCTCTTTCATTCGGACCCTCCGTTGAGAGGGCAAATGTTGTAATAAGGGTGTGTGCGTGTGTGCATGTCTTCCAACCCCATTTTTTTCTCCCTTTCACTTATCAGCTTTTGATGGTTAGTTTTAGGGCATGTTTTGATTAGCATTCTTATGTTTGCATGTTTGCATCCATTCATTTGTCTTGCATGCACCGGGCTCGGCACATCATTCAAACTGCATCGTATTTCAATACCTATTTGAATACGTGTATCAATTGTTGCATTTCATATGCCATCTTAGATAGCTGAGCCTATTTAGTTGCGTTACTGCATGTGTTGCATTAAGCATCTTGTATAGTTAGGATCATGCATTGTTTTCTAACTAGTTTTCTGTTTTGGCTTGGAGTACACTGTAAGTGTTTACGCTTTAGCATACTTGCATGAGTGTGAGTTTTGCCATGATAACATGCTTGCCATGAGGCTATTTGCTTAAATGCTAAACTGCATGAATGCCTGTGGATGAAGGTTTTATTACTTGAATTGGAATAATTCATCAAATGTGAGTTTTAAGCCCACTTGAAGTGGCAAATCATCATATTTTAAGCCCACTTGAGTTGGCAAATCCGCACTTTAGCCTACTTAAGGGTAGCAATCTCAAACCATTTTCAAAAACAAACATGAGATGTTTTGTTCCAATTTGAGCGATTTAGTCTATACTTGTGTGTTGTGCGCATCACATAGTAAAGTTAGATTAATAATCCAGATAAGAACACATGTGTTTTCAAAAGAACATATCATGAGTAGTAGAGGCCGATCCTTTGATCGGGCGAGCGGAGGTGCTTATTTCAGGACCTTCCCCTCTCGTACCCAAGTTCCCGAGCCGAGGCAACTTTGGTGATGATGGACACGTGGCCTTTGGCACGAGTCAGGGTTTCCTAAATTTCCCAAAATAAAATATTTAGGTGGCAACTCTGAAATCTGGCAAAGCAGTCCATGTTTGGCGCTTTTTGATTCAAAATTGATTTTTCAAAACCAATTTCCGGATTTGGAGTCTTTGATGATTTATCAGTCTTGCATTGCACTTTGTGAGATTAGATTCAGAACCGTGATAGGAGTTCGAACT
This sequence comes from Camellia japonica, assembly GCA_030407325.1. Lineage (NCBI taxonomy): Eukaryota > Viridiplantae > Streptophyta > Magnoliopsida > Ericales > Theaceae > Camellia > Camellia japonica. The sequence continues at coordinate 9,161,859 of JAPPVO010000016.1, forward strand.
GTAGTAGCTAGAACCTAATTCGCGCCCTCTACGAAAAGGGGGCGCGCGGAGAGCGTTTGGGCGGTCTACATCAAGCCAAAGGGCTCAAACAGACACGAGTTCATCTTGGTGGCAATCGACTACTTTACTAAGTGGTTGGAGGCTCAATGTTACTCAGTGCTGAAGGCATCTCATGTGGCCAAGTTTATTAAGAACAACATTATCTGCAGGTACGGGGTACCGAATGAGATCATCTTCGACAACGGTTCACACTTCAAGAAAGAGGTAGTTGATTTGCTTGAGAAATACAATGTGGCTTTTCATAAGTCATCAACATATAGACCAAGACCAATGGAGCCGTTGAGCTGCAAACAAGAATGCCAATAATATCCTACAGAAGATGGTAGAGACCTACAGGGACTGTTAGATAAACTACCATTTGCACTTTGGGGCTGCAGAATGTTGATCTGGACATCCACAGGGGTAACCCCTATTCTCTTGTCTATAGGATGGAAGCTGTTTTGCCAATTGAAATTAAAGTACCATCGCTGCGAATTATGGCCGAGTGTCAGATAGTGGAAGCGGACTGGCAACAGAGTAGATTTGAGGAATTGATGTTGTTTGACGAGAGACGGCTAAAGGCGTTCTATCACGTCCAGGGCTACCAGTGCATAATTGCTAGGGCTTTTAACAAGAAGGTTAAGTCCAGAAATCTCAAAGAATGAGATATGATGCTCAAAGACAACCGAGCCCCCATCTATAACCCTAGGGGCAAGTTCTGACCCAATTGGACGGGTCCCTACATCATCAAATCTATCTGGTCAGGAGAGGCGATTATCCTTATGGACCTAGATGGCCTAGAGTTTTCACAGCCGATCAATATGGACAAGTTGAAGAAATATTATCTATGAGAGGCTCGCTAGGCCGAAAACCCGGAAGGGCGACCTAGGGAAAAGTTAGAGCATGAAAAATTGAAAATAAAGAAAAATTGAGCTTGCAATGTCAAAAACCCAGAAAGACAACTTTGGCAAAAGTCAGAGCGCAAAAAGAGAGAGTTAATACTCGAGTGAACCTGAACCAAACTACGTAAGGCTTGATTCCCATCTTTGGGATACGTAGGCAACTTTATCGCGAAGTTTGGCTATAGCCATCTCCAACTCAACTGTTCTTTTCGTTTATTTGATCAGGCTATCTTTCTCCATTATCTGTTAGCTTGGTTGTGTGATCTTCATTTTGGCAGAAGGGCCGGTTGTAATACAGAGCAGTGATGGTGAGTATAGTTATGGGCAGTTGCGATCTGTTGATTTGGGGTTGTGCATCTTGAGGGTTGATTCCGTGCGTGTCAGGCAGTGATCATTTCTTAAGATGGTTTTGAAAAGTTTTAATAAAAGTTGATTTTCTCAAAATTTTACTTTTTACAACGTAGACCATTTTGGGACCAAAAGAAAAATTTTTAGTGCTCACAACTTTAATTCCATTGATTTCAACACAAAGTACATTCTCCAACTCTCTGATTTAAATCAAAGTTGCTTTTACATCATAAAACTTGAAAAGAAAGTCAAAGCAATAAACTAGGGGCATAGATGAGTCAGGTATTCCTACGTCCCCCGCTCGTGCTTGCAGACGTCTCTACAGCCAAAGATGGCCCGACCTTGGTCTCCTCCTCAAGCCAAGCAAAGCACTCATTAGAAAAAGTGTCATTGAAGTCAACAGCAGGGGTCAAAAGCTCCCTCGTTCTCCAAGCAGCGAGATACTAGGGCAAGTGCGAGGTATGAACTAGAAATGAAGCCGTGTATTCCACTCCTTCATCTGGGTGAGTCTGATCATGTCCAAACTGACGTCTGAATCGAAGGGGAAAATAGAACATGCAGTTGGTGAGGCCAATTAACTCTACACCCGACTGTCGGGATATGCTGTAACTCATCTCAATCAAATCGAGCTCGGAGCAATGCCAAGCGATGTTGGCCACAGATCTGCTGCACATCCAATCACACCACAACCCTTTTGAAGGGAAGTCCACTAGCCGCTAGCGAAAGAAGTAGGCTCTGGCTGAATATGTGGGACAAGGGTCAACCACTTTCAGTTTGTCCATCAACCACACCTGGGAAGGGATGAAAAATAAGAGAGATAAAAGAATAGAGAGATGTGCATTGAGAGAAAAGTAAAGAATGGGTTGTTGAGATAAAAATAGAAAATGAGTGTCGAGTGATGTTAGTATAAATAAGAAGGGTGGGGAACCATACCTGAAGAAGTATTGGGTTTCCCGCGAACCGAGTGGTCTCTCGCTGATGAACAGCGTCTAAACCCATCAAGGTCTCGGCTAGTGCCAAGCCAATACAGCTCTTACCCTCTTTCAAACATTGAGACACTTCAATCAACCTAATGTTGGCTCCCCTGCAACTAGGGGTGCGCGAGCATACATAAACAGAGGGCATGTTGCCAATAACCTCGCCAAAGAAGATCGCCTTTGTTGCCAATGTCAGAAAACCGATGAATTAAGCTAGGTATATCTAGCTCCCCGTCATGAGCTAAAGATCGGGTTTAGTGCAAAGTGAGCCCACACATCCGTCCCAAAGCTTGGGCATGGCCAAAATAAGGTTGAGGCATGATTTCCTTGTCATGTCGGGATTTCATCAGTGCCTGAAACTCTTCAAGAGTCAGACACATTTCTTGTGCTCCGAAGCGAAACACATGTGTAATTGGGTCCCAACATCGGACCGCAGCGTAGAGGAACGAAAAACAAAGTGAAATACGGCTCAACGAAAAAAGCGCGTTTATGCCGAAACCTCAGAAATTTACCTTTTTCATATCGTCCAAAGTGGCTAGCCAATCTTTGAGCTTCTTGGCAAGGAATATCTCCATTTTTGGAGGAAATAGCAGCAAGAATGAGGTTTTGCCAAAAAAACAGCGGAGGAAGACCTTTCGTAGAGGATAAGGTTGTGTGAGTGGATGCCAGCTGTCAGCTAGCTGATGAACCACCACACCTGGCCGGCTGACCACTTCTTTTGGCTGGCCGTCCCCTTTTGTGGCTGTCCACTTTAGGTGGCTTGGCAGTTGGGCAGTGTGGTTCTGTTCTGGGTGTTGTGTTTTGAGGTCTTGTTTTGAATCTTTCATTTTTAGCAAGTGTACATAGCGGTGTTTAGCTAGTTTTTACTTTGTTTTCTGTTTATCGAGTTGTATTTTGTATTTTGGTTGTTGGTCGGCTCATGATCCGGTTACAAACATCACTTTAATACAAGCATTTTGTTTCAAATACCATTCCATTTTCATTCTATGCAAGTGTGGTACTCATGATGCAAAATACAGCTCTTTTATAAAACTGCAGGGTTTTACCTCAATCATAGTTTTTACAAAAGAGAATACAAGTTGTTCAAAACCAAAAGTAAAAGCCTATCTGAAGTTATACAGGTGCTAAGCTACCAAAACAAAAGAAAATAAGCAAAAGTGTACAAAAATCTGCATCGGTCATATCAAGCTCGAGAGGCCTTTTTCGTCCTCTTCCTTGGAGAAGACTCAAGGGCATTGTTGCCGTTAGCACTGTTATCATCATCACAAGAATGAGACTCCAAGCCAGAGCCAGTATCGTCATCTCCACTCCCTGACTTAGAGCCAACCTCAACATCCTCGCTTGACTCGGAGTGTTGGCTCACTACCTTCTCGGTGCCACTAGTCTCAGTGTTATATCCACTTAAAATTAGCTCCGATGAAGAAGAGGTCTCGTCTGTCTTGTACTCGCTCCTTCGATCCCGAGCCCTCTACCTCTGCCTCGACCTCGACGATCATTTCGGCTGTGTGCTGGGGCCTGTCTACCTCTCCTCCCCACTGTTGGAGGAGGTGCTGCCGGTGCCACTAGTGCCCTCAGTGCAGATGGAATCTGGAAAAAAAAAACATCAGATTATTAGATATAGTATGAGCATCTTGCAAAGTGTAGTATGCAGTATGAGTATAGTGCAGAAGACAGATTCAGCATAAGTACAGTATATCAGTGTAGTGTGAAGTAATGTCAGAATGCATGTCAGTATACAATGTGAGTATCGCATATCAGTGGAAGTATGGCATGTCGGTGTAGTGTGGTGCACAATAGTATGAGTTAATAATAAAATGCACAAGAAAAAATGAAGATACCTAGATACCGTGAAGAGCAAGCAGCATCTCTCTCCTCTGCACCATGTGAACCAGAGAGGCAACCAACTGAAGGAGACCCTACATGTACTCAATAAGTGCCTGCAAGTGAATTTGAGTCATCAATATCCCAAAAGGAAAATGCAAGATGCAAGTTGTAAAGCACGGTACATACCTGCGGTGCGCCTAGAGCTCTGACATACTCGTGCTCCGTCTTCGGTGGCTCTATCGAGACCTGATAAGCCATCTCGCTCAGTCTCCAGCAGGTAAGCATAGTAGGAATCACCGGCCAACCGGTTGTATGCACAGTAAGGGGCCCCTCCAATATCAGCCTCGGCCTCATAAGCAGCCTTTTTAGCTAAGAGGGCACCTGCCACATCGCTTGCACGAACTTTGGTCAGGGGCAGCATGAGATGAGTCTAGGTGAAGGTCGCATAGTCTCTATCCCCTTTGAAGTAGTCGGCATCCAGCCCTACCATAAACTAAATGATAACCTCAGTTGGGAGGCTATCAACTGTCCTCCTGGATGCTGGAGGCAAAGCAGAAACAACCGGTGCAAGTAAGCCCATGGTCTGGCGTATAAACCGCTCACCCAGAAACCAAGTCCGGCAGAATGGGCCTTCCAACAGGATCCGATGCTGAGATGTAGCCTAAGATCCAGCATATTGGTCCGTACCCCAACCGGCATCATCGCCCATGGTTGCCATGTGATCTGCAAATGGAAAATTTATAAGTTTCAATTGCTGTCAGTTGTCGGAGTATGGATTAGAATAGTAGAAATAGAAATAAAGCAGAAATGATTGTGAGTTTCAGATTACCTCGGGAGCCACCACCGTGTCAAAATATCGGCGGTAGTAAGTGAAGGTCATGTTGTCAAGGTGCTTGCGGCGACACCTACCATCATACCGCCGCGAGTAGGGCACGACTGGTGCTACCTCATCTACCGACACTGGGGCAAGGGCCGAGAAATAGGCATAGGTGTGAAAACCCATATTTAATTATTCTTAAAAGAAAACAAAAAAATTAATTAATTAATTTTATTCAGAATCTACCTAAAATATATAATAGTGTAAAATATTAGTTTTAAATTAACCCAATTCAATCACCAACAAAGACCTTATTAAGAATAATAATTTATTGATGTTCAATATTTATTGTTATAAACATACCAAAAAAAAAAGAAGAGAGAATCAGATTCTCGGTGGTAGGATGTGCCACCTGCTAACTTGCATGTGAGCTTGGAAAATTTCATCACATCATGATTCTTGGGTTAGGGAGAATTGTAGTGGAGAGCATAATGAGAAAGAGAAAAAGAGAGAGAGAGAGAGAGGGAGTAGGAGGGGGAAAGCTCTGCATGATTTATATATATACCCAAGAAGGACTAAGCATACTCTCATATATATACAAAAAGAAGGCATAAGTATACACATGCATGCCTTTGGACGGGTGAGGAGAGACTAAGGAAAAAAAAAAAAAATTCAATAGAAGGAAAAGAAGACGGGGAGGTTAAGGAAGCAAAATTTTTTTACCATTTCATCACCCATTCGAATCCTACTATTAAGTAAGAAAACCCTCTCAAACCTTATCATTTCTTTTTACTAATGAAGTTTTCAGATTATGTTCTTGTGATTAAAATGACTACTCATAAATAGAAATTTTATATATATGTGTACAAATTTTGTGATGTGTATATCAAGTGTTTGAAGATATTGATAGTCTTAAAATCATCTTATTATTGTAAAAAAAAAAAATAAGCTTGCATGTGTAGTTTATACATTTAAAGAGAAGATTGAAAATAATCTGTCTATTTTGAATCTGCCAGAATGTTTGCCCGAATTTGTAGACAATTTTATACTCAAAATTTTGAAATGATTTCTTCTACAAAGTTGTTGAGAATAATGTCTAGTTCATCCATGAATTTTGGCAACAATTTTTGAGCTTTCTACGAATTTATAAAAAAATTTAACTAAATCTGAAACTGTGTTGAAAATAATCTATTCTGAATCTACCAAAATGTTTGCCCGAATTTTTAGACAATTTTATGCTCCAAATTTAGAAATTATTTCTTCTACAAAGTTGTTTAGAATGATGTCTAGCTAATCCAAGAATTTTGGAAACAATTTTTGAGCTTTCTACGAATTTATACAAATTTTTAACTAAATCTGAAACCGTGAGACAGATTTTACTATGTATTTGAAAATTTATTAAAAATTCTATACTAAGCCAAATCTGGTAATTTCTAACTAAAAGATGAAATTTGAGAAGTCTAGTTTCCTAATAAATTTTTAGATTATGGATTTGATCTATAAATTTAAGCATGGAATTAATGTAAGGAAATATGACAAATCTGTGTCATAAAAATTACTGGAAATTTTATAGGATTATTTACATCTTCTTTTTTGAAATTCTTTCTGAAAAATGACCTAAACATCCCTATTGAGTATTCTATTCAATTGCACGAATTTTAGGATTGTGTAAATAATTTATTTATAATTTTTAATACCTAAGTTACAATCTGGAATTTTCTGGACAGGATAAAAATCATCACTTCAATAGTGTGTTGGTCTAATCCATCAACTATTATAAATTAGTAATCCATATATGCGTGTGTTGTGGTTTATTTAATATTGTGCTAGTCTAATTTTGTAAATTAAAAATTTGTGCATGTGTGTGATTATGGTTTATTTCTTTGTATCTAAGTTATTATATTCATACCATGGTTTAAATTAATTGTTTATTAAATTTTGTACATTAAATTATTATGGTGTGACATGCATAATATTTTATGGTGGGAGTTGTTATGAGTTGGTATAACATTATTGGTGATTGAGATTTGAATAATTTGTGTTTAATATATAAATTAACCGAAATGATTAATGGTATATATAAAGTTACTGATAGAGGGTTAATACCGGGTATTCAGGGTGAGCCTTGGTTTTTAATAATTTTTAAGTAAATTGTGTTGCGAAACCCTAAGATGGCACGGGGCTTATTTGAACCCTTATTGGTATTTGGTTTTGGAATAAGGGTGGATGTGCAGGTGGCACGCAGAGAAGTTACGTACCCCTGGCAGACCGTTCCCTTGGGGCAAACCACGGATGTCACGGCTTGGGTATATAACTCCGGGCGTGGGCATCTTTGGTAGTTCTTGAATATTTGACCAAGGGGGGTTTCCAACTTAACCGTGGCCATGACTCAGTGGTTGGTAAGTTAAACCTCTTTGGTGACATTTCAAAGGTCACCTAAGTTATTAAAATTATTTGAATCATTTTAATGGTTGTAATTTATGTTTACGATTATATTATTATCTCGTGTTTATAATCTCATTATTTTCTCTCAAAAAGAAGGGTAGGTTGGTTATGTTTTCTTACTGTGTTGCAAAACTCATGGCATATATTTTGTTGCCCTGGCATTTCATGCCAGATTATGTCGAAGAAGGGACTGAGGCTGAAATTGGAGCCGCTGCTAATATCGAACCTTGGCTAACTTAGAGTCAAGATTTTATCAAAATAAAATCATGTTATCTCTTGTATTAGTATTTAACAATGTTGTGACGTTGTGTGTGAACTTGTAGTTTTATTTTGTTGTTGGACTTTGACTATGTAAGAATTTAAAATTTCCTAATTAGTAGTTAAAACTTTATCTAGCAAGTTATTGTTATTTAAATTTTATGATGTTCCAAAAGAAAAATGGGGCGTCACAATAGGCCCACAATTGCAAGGAAAAGATAAGTTATGAGTCAATATGTACGAACAGATATATTAAATAGAAAATGCAAAACGGAAGGCAAAATGTGTGACCAGTGATAGAGACAAAATGTGCAAAGCAGAAAGCACAATGCATAAGCAGATATAAAAGTAAAAAGTGTAAAGCAGAAAGCATAGAAGCAAGCAGAGTATAGTGCGTACCTATCAGGCTCGCCAAAAAATATTTTAAAAATTCCCTAAATACCAAAAAATAAAATAAAAATAAGAATTCAATATATTTTTCGTATTTTTATGTATTTATTAATTTTTAAAAAATATTTTTTCACAATTTTTTTTACTTTTTAGATACATCTAAGTAAGGTGTATATAAAAAAGTAAAAAAAAAAAAAATGCATAAAACTTTAAAAATATTCACTAAAAATAAAAAAAATAAGAAAAACAAAAAATTCAGTTTTCAAAAAATTAATCTAAAAACTCAAGCCAACACACACATTAGTTTTTTTTTTTTTTTTTTTTTGGTTTTTACTTTTTAAAAACTTACCTATTTGAGTAATTAGGTAATTTTTCAATTTTTTTTATCCACTAATTTCAAATTAAGTTGTATCTAGTTTCTCAAAATAAAATAATAATAATAATAGTTGAAAACTTACCTATTTGAGTAATTAGGTAAGTTCTCAATTTTTTTTATCCACTAATTGTAAATTAAGTAGTATTTAGTTCCTCATTAAAATAAAAATAAAAATAAATAGTATTTAATTCACTAAATTGAGTTGAAATGGTTAATCCTTAATCTCTTTACAGAATGGCCATCCTTATATAACAATGAATGAATTTCTATTTATAATATATATATATATATTATAGAAAAATGTTTGAGACTAAAAAAGTTGGAAAAATTACTCATAAATCCCATTTGGGACATGTTAGTTCATTTAGTCCTACAAGTTTTTTTATAAACCAATTAGTCCTTTTTATTTGTAATATGTATTATTGATTTGATTTAGTAATATTAGAGTTTACTTGTTTATCCTTGTTTGAGATTTGGTTTTGATGTTTTTTTTTTTGGGATTTGGGTATATGTGAGTAAAGTATGATTTAACATTTCCATTTTTTTAGGGATTTCATGGAGTGATTGTGGGTATTGTTGATGTTACTATTTGGTGTTACATTATTGATGTTATCCTCCCACTGGCCCAACAATACTAGCATTGCAAGAGATCCAAACAATCATAACAACATTAAATAAAAACAATGCATCCGTTACATTATATATATGCACAAGATCACATTTGCAATCATTGGTAGCCCCCACCCCCGCAAAAATAATAACATTACACGAGACTCAACCAATCATACAAACATTAACTAAAACACCATGCGTCTGTCATATTACGTACATGCACAACATCACATTTGGTGTCACTGGTAACTCCCAAAACCGCAATGTTAACAACATCACCTAAAACCCCACATTATGCACTATTTAAACAACATCCCATTTCGAGCATCGACCTTGATGTAGTATTGTTCCACAAATAACCAAAGTAACATCGAAGACACCCATACCTGTTGTCATCGTACCAATACACAATCAACGTTGTCACTGATGGATTGATGTGAAATCGCTGATGTTACATCGACAATGTTAATCGCACTCCTAGATGTCCCAATGCCCATGCCGCTTCACCTCTGTAAATTTGCTAGAAGGAGTTTTTGGATTTTCTAGGGTTTTGAAGGGGTTCTATAATGTTATTTGGGGAATAAAGAATGCTAGGTGCAACATTGCTAAATCCAGCGTCCAACTCACACAAAATGAGGATCAACACTGTAACATCTACAAGGAAAAGTTGAAGTTCTAATTTTTGAGCTTCCATTCGCAATAGAAGGAAAAAGAAAAAATTGCTATAGTACACTTTTGAGCGTTTTGGTAACTACATCACCTAAACACCCAATTTACCCCTCCAAATAGCCAACCCACATGTTACATTCATGGGCCTAAGTGTAAATAACATTGACTTGGGACCTTTTAGTCTACAAAATAAATTACAAGATTATTGGTTTAAACTATTTAAACTTGGGATTTATTGGTATTTTTTCCAAAAAAGGTCTCACAATTTGACCCACAATAATGAATATAATAGGTATCAACTTTTAATTTATTACACACCTAATAATATAGATGCAACTCCCTTAACATATCACATTGTGAGTCTAAAATTATTACATCCCTTTCTCTCAGCCTTTTATTTTGGTGGAAATGTAGTTGAATTGAACTCCACTTATTTTGGTTTCTCAGCACTCCATTTATCATTCATAGGCTGACACCTCTCTCAAAATTCCATGTACTGCATAACACATATAATAAGCTACAAAAGTATGAATCTTCTTGTTAAAAATCTAGGAAACCCAACATTGCAACATTGTCTAAATTTCAACCCCAAAAAACCTTCGCATCCATTTCTCCAAGTGAGTGTATTTTAACAACCTGAGAGTCGTTGATTGTGATAAATGTGAAACACGCATGATTTTGGATTGAAATTAATGTAATGTGAGTCACACCCAGTTCTTGAGTGGTACAACTTTCGCTCGAGTGGTGACATTGAATTCTTAAAGGCCATATCTTTTGAGCAAGTGTCAGTTTAAATTCAATCATTTGCCTGAATTTTTTGTTGAGGAGTTGTAATTGAATTTACTTGTAAACTTTAATTTGTTATCGAAGAAGGATAAGTTGATTTTGTTACACGTTCTTTGGTAGAACTCAACCCAAAACCAACTCTTGTATAACTTCGCTTCATATCCTCTCTTACGCCCACTGTGCTCACTCAGCATCTCTTGCGACATGCAGGCTAGGGACACACACTCTACCCATCCCTGAGTACCCTGACTCTAATATAATGTTACACGATCTTGGGTAATAACTAGCTCTTGAGGTGAGGGTACTCTCACATTTGTATGCTTAACATTACTTTAGTATTCGAATGTGGGACTTCAATTCACATATTTGAATTAAAAGCATGTTGAAAGTGAAATTTAGAATGCATGTTGATGATCCTCATCTATTTCCAGAAACAACAGTACAAACATGATTGGATTTTATTTATTTTAAAAACATAAAATAACATAACTAGGGGAAGAAATGAAAAGCAAGGGACGCCCTATAGAAAAGAAGGGGCAAACAAAATAATAAAGAAAACAAACTGACAACAAGGTTTTGAATGTCTGAATTTTGAAGTAGGGCACCAAAACTAGTGTTTGCTCCTTCACTGAAAATTTTCACATTGTGTTTTGATGATTGAATTTCAACCTGTGGATCCGAAAGTTCTTGCAAATTATGGTCCATGGACTGCGAGATTGACGGTCAGGAAACAATCTAGACGCAGTAATTCTTTGGGTTGAAGGTGGGATCAAAGGATGGCTCGGAGGAACGAAGGACATGGGCACAGGGTTTTTGTCCCCCCCTTCTGTCAAGATTCGCCACAATTTGTCACCATTTTCTGCAACTTCGTTGTAGCCACTACAAGAAAATTGACCTATAACCAGGTTTTTGTTATGGCATTTTTTTCAAAAAACGTTGTTTTAAAGGTTTTCAAAATATTTTGTAAGGAAGTCATTTTAAAAAAGACACGTGCTTGGTGTACTAAAATATTTCCCCTTTTATGGCCCATGCGTTTTTCATTCTTCCATTTCTCTCAGTCCCGAGATAGATCTAGGTTTTCTATCTCTTCATCACTTCCCTTTCTTATGGTGAAAGTTCACTAGATCGAGCATCGTAGGCTTCAATTCACAATCATAATCTCTATTTGGTTCTCTCCATCTTGGCTCAAAGCTCTCAATCAGTCCGATTTGAAGATTAATTTTGTGAGTCTCATTCCCTGATTTTTTGATTTTGTTTATATACGAACTCAGATCTGTATCTACGATCTCAAATCTGTTTGATATATATATACTGATTTATGTTAAAGAAAACACATATCGATCAATTGATTGATTTTTAGTCTATTGATCGCTATCGAGCACTTTCTCTCTAGATTTGATCGATTGATTGCTTTCGTTAAGATCTGTAAGTTTTAGTCCCTATACGCATATTAACATCCTCAAACCGACTCTATTTCTGACTCGTTTGTGGTGATCTTTGCGTTTGTGCTTCGTATGCAATTATAGGGTTAATCTATTGAGGCTAATCTTTATTGCATTTGTGTACAGAGTCACAAAACCACCATTACAACCATACTGTGTCAATCTTTGCAGCAGCAATGTCTCTCTTCTTCACAATGGGTTTTGTGCACTGCAGACACCTGATTTCCACTCTGGTGAGTCTTCTTTGATTCCCTCCTTCCTTACCTTGCTTATGATTTGTCTGCCCCTGTAATTTGTGCATTTGGGTTTTTCTGCTACTTTCCATAAATTAGTTTTCACTGTTTCTTGTGTTCATTTATTCTTTTGCAAACATGGATTGATGCAAACCCTTCTTTCTTTCACCACTTTTCGCGGATTGTGCTCTTACTTTGTCAGCTAGATTTTTGTTTTTGAAGACAATGGATAGTGGAATATCTACATTTTCATTATGAATACGTGAAGATAATTGCCTTTATTTGTTAATCATTCATGTGAAAGTTTAAAATTAAATTTGATGCATGATAGATGACCAACTAGGATTCAAATGTTGATTGACCATTGTCTAGAGTTTTCTCGATGGTTCCACCAGCATATATGTAGTCAAATGTTGATTAAGGCTCTCTATGTGATTCTCAAAAGTTTTTGTTGAACAACATGTAAAAGGTGAGATAAAACTAAATGAAATATAAGTTAATATAAATGATAAATAAGTGTGAATATTACACAAAATGTTTGTTGGTCAATCACATTAATCAACATTGACTTCATCTTTCTGAATAGTTGTGGTTTTATACAGTACAGGTTCTCTGAGTGTTTGATCTTTACAAAGAATGTTACATAAATTTTCAAGCTATGTTGATATATATTACTGTTATTAACTAGTGAAGTAAGTTGTTATCTTAATTGATGTGTAGTGAAATTTGCAGACACTGAAGCATAAATTTTCTATTTGTATATGCATATTATTCCTTGTTACTTAGCAGACATTGATGCAACAGATGTTGATAATGAATTGGCAGTTTTGGAGTATGTTGAGGACATCTACAAGTTAACAGAGGTACTATTTTGGCCTTTACTTTTCTATCATTTTACCTTCTCTATCTATTGACATGTTTTGCTCATTAATGGGAATTTATTATGGTAGGGTCAAAGTTGAGTTCACGATTACATGGATTCATAGCCTAAAATCAATTCAAATCAATTCTCATAGATTGGTTGACAGAGGTTCACAAGAAGTTTGAACTAATGCCTGAGACCCTTTCCCTCACAATTAACATAGTTGATCGGTACCTTTCAATGAATGTTGTCCCAAGGAGGGTGCTTTAGTTGGTCGGCATTAGTTCATTGCTAATTGCTTGCAAGTATGAAGAAATTTGGGCACCTGAGGTAATTGGTGTTCTGTTTTCATCGTTTAGAACCATGTCTGATCTAAAAATTGTTTGGTTTCACTAAAATATGGGCACCAGATTTCATTATATTAAATCTGGAATAGCATGGAATATATATGTTCTTATTATAATGGTGATTATATTAAATCTGGAACAAGCAAGGAACAACCCATGTATTTAATAAGTGATCAAAAGAATTTTAATTTAATCCTGGACCTGGTGCTTTCAAATATTTCAGGAGGTCTGTTGTAATGGTATCTACATTTATTTAGTATCAAAATAGAAAAATATACTGAAATCATATGCTATATACTTGTATAAGAGTTATACTGTTTCAGTTTTTGAAATATTTATTTATATTTTCTGTGTATTATTTTATTAAAGAAATCATAGAATATTACAGAAAATTCCAAGAAAAATTCTAAAATTTATCTTCTGTTGTTTAGAATATTCTGAATGTTAGGAACATCATGATTAATTTTTATTTTTATTTTTATTTTTATTTTTTATGTTAGAACTCATATTGTTATCCCCAAAGTATGATTAATTATAATTAGAATTTTATGATAAAATATTGTTTATCATTTTTCGGATTTTATTATCATATTGAGATGTTCATATGTGAATTTTTCAAATCATGCTTATACATGTACTGGAGGATTATTCTTTTGATAAACTTATTCGTCATGTTTTTTTTTTTTTTTTTTTGTGTGTGCGCGCGCGCGCGCGCATCAAAATTGAATTGAATTGAATATTTGATAAAAATCACTAAAGGCGCAAAAAGATGATTATAAACTTAGCGAATTTTCAATCTTGTGACATGTATATTTTTTATTAAAATTTAATTTGAATTTATGCAGCAAAATTATTTTGTATTGTGTTAAAATTTTATCCCTTGCACATTTTTTCTCTAGATATAGTTAATTGTGGTTGCAAAAGGCATTGTAGCTGATTTGACTAAGGGAGAAAAGCTGGATGGCAATAATTATAATATTTGGCGTCGTAAGATCCAGTATCTCCTGAATGAGCAAGAGGTCTTGAAGACTTTTGAGCAAGTGATGACTGAGCCTGAGCAAGGCACTACAACTCAGCATCGTCGTGATCTTGAGGCCTATAAAAAATGGCGCAACAAAGATCGATGTGCGCGTTTTACGATGTTAAGCAGCATGCATAATGACTTTATAGTAGAGTTTGAAGGTTCCTTGACTGCTTTTGAAATGTGAGAGGCTCTCAAACAGAAATTCGGCATTACCTCTTTAGCTAAGTTGCGCAAGTTGACCATGAAATTTGATTTCTATCAAAAAAAGGTGCATCATTTAATAAAGCAACATCTGAGGGTGATGTCAACTATGATACGCGAGCTGGCGGCAGCAGGTCATAATTTGACACAACAGCAACAAGTTCGAGTAGTGATTTGCTCACTTCCTTATTCTTGGGAAGAAATGAAGCATCATATGATGCACGATGATAGTGTTAAAACATTTGAGGACATATCACATCATTTGGAGCTTGAAGCAGAGCACCTAGAGGTGGTTAAACCTGATAGCACTACTCTTGTTGCTGAGTCTAACTCGCACTGGGCATTTGGCTCTAGGCATAGAGGGGCTAAGTGTGCTTCTAAAAAGAAAGGCGTGGTTGAACTTGGGCCAAAGCGTGTTGGCACTTTCAAGCGCAAAAGAGGTAAGAGGGATGACAAGAAAGCTAAGGCTAACATGGCATGCTTTAACTATAAGAAGGAATGACACTTCGCTCGGGATTGCCTTGAGCTGAATAATGTACTCTTTAACCTATTTTCTCGCTTTGATTTTTATGTTTCTAATCAAGTTTTAGTTGCTCACTCTCCTCATTTGTGGGTTGTAGACTCATGAGCAACTTGCCACGTAGCGAGGAATAGAGTTGGGTTTGTTGAGTATCGTTGAGTTCCAACTGATAGGGAATGAATCCAGCGTGGAGGTGCTTGGGATTGGCACTTACAAGCTGGAAATGCGACGTGGGATGCACTCTATATCTTCATGACGTACTCTATGCTCTGGAGATTCGACGAAACTTATTATCAGTTATTAGCATGATGAGTCTTGGTTTTAATTTTCAGTTTGAGAGTGGACAAGTCAGCATTTTTTTTGGGAACAATTTATTATGGTAGTGGTTTTATTTTAGATGGTTTTTTAGTTATGGATGTTAATAATTCTAGTTTGAATAATGCCAATGACTCTATTTCATATATTACGTCTAATTGTGATGTTGATAATGATTCTATTAAATGGTATGCTAGATTAGGCCACTTTGAAAAAGACAGAATGATCAGGTTAGCTAGAGAAGGCCTTTTAGGCTCACTTGCTATGGTTAATCTATCCACTTGTGAGCATTGCCTTGTTGGCAATGCAACCAAAAAATCATTTAAAAAAGCCAAAAGTGTATCTTTTCCATTACAACTAATTCACTTTGACATATGCGGACCAATGAATGTTAAGGCAAGAAATGGAGCTCATTACTTTATCACATTTATAGATAACTGTACGCGTTTTGGTTCTGTCTATTTGATCTCCCATAAGTCTGAAGCATTAGATTATTTTCGAAGTTATGTTTTAGAAGTTGAGAATTAATTAAACAAAAGCATTAAGGCTTTAAGGACAGATCGAGGCCACGAATATCTATCTGAGTTATTCAAAAAGCTTTGTGAAAAGAAATGAATAATTAGACAGTTGACAATTCCTGGCACTCTGCAACAAAAGGGTGTAGCGGAGAGAAGGAATCAAGCATTGTTAGATATGGTTAGGTCGATGACGGCACAAGCCAATATTTCTATTTCCTATTGGAGAGATGCTTTGCTAACTGCTGCCTACATCCTTAATCGTGTGCCTTTTAAATTAGTACCTTCCACCCGTTATGAATTATGGATCGGCGAAAAGCCAAATTTGGACAATTTGCGGCCATGGGGTTCAACATCTTTCATACACAACACTTCTCATAAGTATGGGAAGTTAGGTCCTAGGAGAAAGAAGTGTATCTTCATTCGCTATTGTGAGCATTCTAAAGGTTATGTGTTCATTAGAGAGTAGCTGGACGGAAGTGTGACTGAAATTGAGTCGCGTGATGTGGATTTCCTAGGAGAGGTGAGGTTAGTAAAGATGTAGATCTCTATGAGATGGAGGAACCACAACATGGCGCACCAAGTAGCTTAGTTAAAAATGAGGAAATCCCTAAAGCTCCTAGGGATAATGGGAACGACATTAATGGACTAGGTCCAATAGATATGGATTCTCAAGAACCTCAATGTCGTGGAAGCGAGCATAAATCCATTCCTTGTTGTCGTTTTGAGATTGAGAAGGAAGCATTCATGATTGCTCCAAGTGACATTGTTGAGCCAAAAACAATAAAAGAGGCGCTAGCATCTCCTACTAGTAATGAGTGGAAAGTTGTAATGCTTGATAAGATGGAGTCTATGAGAAAAAAACCATGTCTGGAACTTAGTTAATCTGCCACCTAGGTGCAAGACCATTGGGAACAAATGGGTTCTCAAGATCAAACACAAGGTAGATGGTTCTATAGAAAGGTATATGGCTCGCCTAGAGGTGAAATGCTACACCCAATTGGAGGGTGTAGACTATAAGGAAACTTTTTCTCCAATAGTAAGGTTTGCCTCTGTTCGCTTTATTTTGGCAATAGTAGCTCAGTTAGACCTTGAGCTATATCAGATGGATGTTAAAACTACATTTCTTAATGGAGAACTGGATGAAGAAATCTATATAGATCAGCCAGAGGGCTTTATAGCTACTAGCATGGAGCGTAAAGTTTGCAAGCTTCAAAGATTTATTTATGGTTTAAAGTAATCATCTAGACAGTGATATTTGAGATTTCATCGAGCAATTATCATCGATGGGTTTATGATGATTGATGAAGACCACTGTGTGTATGTCAAATGATCCAAGTACAGTTCTTTGATTTTGTCATTATAGGTTGATGATATACTATTAGCCAGAAATGACAAGGAGATGATTGGCACCACCAAAGGGTGGTTGTTCTCAACCTTCGAGATGAAGGACATGAATGAAGCTAGCTACGTACTCGGGGTTAAGATCCTAAGAGATCGCTCTAAAAGACTTCTTGGTTTGTCTCAAGAGACTTACATTAAGAATATCTTAGAGCGATTTCGAACGTAGAGCTACAAACCTGTTGACACTCATTTAGCTAAAAGTGAGAGTCTAAGCCTTAATATAAGACCTAAGACTCTAGAAGAAAAAGAAAGGATGGCCAAAGTACTCTATGCTAATGCAGTAAAAAGCCTGATGTATGTTATGATGTGTATTCGGTAAGATATATGTTATGCAATAGGATTGGTAAGTCGTTACCAGTCCGATCCAGGACTTACTCATTAGAATGCAGTCAAGAGGATATTGAGTTACCTTAAAGGGACTGCAGATTATATGCTTTGCTACCAAAGTATGGATTTACACCTAGTTAGCTATAGTGATGCTGACTGGGGCGGTGATATAGATGAGTGAAATCTACATCTAGATATGCTTTCTTGTTTGGTAGTAGAGCCATTACCTAGAGTAGTAAGAAGCAATCATGTGCTTTCCTAGCTACCATGAAGACAGAGTTTATGGCATGCTTAGCTGCCATGTAGGAGGTTGTTTGGTTACGAAGGTTCTTATCGTATTTGGGAGTAGTCTCAGAAGCCACAGACCCTATCGCTATTCATTGTGATAGCATGGCTGCACTCGCCTATGCCAAAGATCCTAAATATCATGGAAGAACCAAACATAAAGACATAAAGTTTAACTTCATCAGAGAAATAGTGACGCAGAAGCAAGTTGTCTTAAAACACATTTCTACTAGTCACATGGTTGTGGAACCATTGACCAAACCCATTTCGAGAGATGCTCATTGTACTCATGTTACGACTTTGGGTTTACGTAGATGGTAGTGATGTTTATGTGTTTTTCTTGGACTTAGATAATTACTTATGTACTTTGCAATATTTTGGGATATTATTTATGCAATCAGTATTTATGCTTGTTCTATTCATTTTTTTGTGTTTGGATATGACTTGTGAGAAAGCACATGCATATTTGTTGATTGATGTCAATAGGCAAGATTGGCTCACTCACACAAGCAATCGTTTTTGGCGCATTGGTTGACCAAAAATGAGACATGTGGTTATTAGATCTTAGTGGGAGTTGTTTCTAACTTAGATTATCCATAGCTAAAATCGCCTTGGTTGACCAAGATGAGCTCATGTTACTTGATCGACTAGGGATATAAATTTTTATTTTCTATGATGTGCCTATAGATGATGGCCAAATGCGAGATCTCATTTTAGCGCTTGTATAGCGGCTAAATAAAGAACTTGAGTTAGGCACTTGAAAAGCGACATGTGCGCTAGTTAGTAACTAAACTAAGATTTGTACGGTGTTTGGAGAATGACATCACTCTTTAGAAGAGTAACTCTACCATAGCATGTATTCATACTACGTGTGCTTGGCGACCAGTTAGTGAGGTGAGAGAAAGGATCCCAATTTTTCCTCATCATGTGAGTCTAAATACGTCAAAAATATATGCTTTAAATTTTGACATTTATACTATACCCTTAGCAACTTTTAGACTATGTTAAAAAGGGGGTGTTTGGTAAAGGCTTTTTTTTGGCTTTTTGGGATAAAATTCACAAAATAACAAAATAGGATAAAATAACTAATAAGACAAAATGTCACATCAAACCCATAATCATTTCATTTTTTCTCTTACAAACATCACATCCAACTACAAAAAAATTCAACTATTTTCCCAAATACAAAAATTTTAGCCTACTAAAATAGTAACTTTCCAAACACCCACAAAGTAAGAAACCAATGTTAGCTACTTTAGTATGTTGCCTGTGGTTATGTATGATTCATCTTTGAGGAACATGTCTAGGAAAGCAATTAACTTCAAACTAAGTGACATGAGTGTGAAAGGAAGATTATCTAGAATTACACCTTTGCTCTGTATTCACTGTCGACAACTCATATCGCTCTATATGGGACGTGGATTAGGTGTGAATAAATAGCATGATTGGAGGAGTAAAGTTGGCTCATTGAGGGATTAGAGATGCTTAACTCGGTGTAACTAGATGGATCTAGGGCATATGAGATACTATCTTTGGGTTGATGTCTCTATGCTGGTTCGTGATGAGTTTCTAGTGTAGAGCTTCCACATGCATGTATCCTCAGCAGTCGCACAGTCCATTGGCTAAGTATGATTGTATTTATTGGGTAGATTGAGATACAAAAGGTGCAGTGTCATGCCAGCACATGTTCGAGTGGGAGATGTTGGAAATTGGGTCGGGTTTAGAACCCAAACCCAATTAGGTCCAATTGGGTCGCCCATGGTGGCATGACTCGATTAAAAGAGATCCAAATAAAATAGTAGATTATATTTCAAGATATGAGATAATCTTGATATGGATAATTGTCACTATATTAGAAAATAATTATTAATTAGATATTGTTGATATGTGATAGACATTATCTGGGATAATACATCTATCATATGGATCTCCTAACTCTCCTATATTGTCACGACCCAAACCCGTCCCTATAGGTTTAGCATCGTAACCGGCCAGTAATCCTAAGATTACCGAAAGCCTCTGAAACAGATTAACAAAATAAGGGGCTAGTGGAAGCAAATACATAAATATAATTGTCCAATGAGCTATGTTGATTTATATGAAACAGAATATTTAAAACTTTATATACATATCCAAAAGTCGTTCTTACATTATACACACGCACACACATTATAGCATCTTAAGTACAGCCAACAAAACAAACAAGTCTCATATACAGAACAACCAGAACTTATAACACGTGACACTTCTGGAACCTCCACGTAAGGCACAATGGTTGGCTAACAATAGAACACAGATCCAAACAAAAGTCTTCAAGTCTAATCTCTAGAACGCTCACCTATATATATATATATACACAAACAGTGAGCTAAAGCCCAGTGAATAACATCAATGTAAAGAGGTTAGTGAACGAATTCTGAACATGTCGTATTCATAAACAGATAATAACAGGATCAATTTTCATATCTGAACATAATAATGGTACATCCCATAGAACATATCACATCGTCTTCCGACTAGAGTAATCGGTTCCGGATACTGATTAAACACATATCACCACAATGAAGTGGCTAACAAGATCTCGTAATCACATATATGTTATGGATCCGCATTAACATGCCATCCCTCATGACTTGGGACTATCTATGGATGCCATAATAGATTTCAAACATAGGACATTCGTTCACGTAACTAATCATCATTTTAGAAATCATAACTTATCAAATCACATTTGGAACATAATTCATATAAACATATCTTTACAATAACGTTACTCACAGTGGGCTTCCAGAAACGATTAGTTAGTCTCCGAACGTTGACCTATAAACACAAATGTAAATAGCACAAAACATGTCTCATTATCACTCATTTATATGGCCATACATGCCTTAGCTTTCTTTTTTTAACTTCTTATTCATTCCATGTCACATAACTTGTTCATATTGAGCCACATACTCGAATTCGACACATAATTTCTAATTCACTTACGTATGTTATTTCTTAGCTTATTAATCCTTAATGGCTTATAAATCATGCCTAAGAATGCCTGAAAAGAGATTGAAGCGAAGATATGTACTTAAAACATCTTTTGAAAACATGCTGAAAATAAGCTGTTGGCTAGAGCCAGTTTTCGTGGCTAGAGCCAGCTAAAGGCAAAAACTGAGCTCACTCAAGCCACCACTTCTTTGCTCGAGCCAACTTTTGTAGAGTTCAAAATACTAGAAGCTCGTAATGTTGGCTCGAGCCACCACTTCATCGCTCGAGCCAGCTGTGAATTTTTGGGCACCAAGCTTAACAAAAATGGCTTCCAAACAACCTTCAAAACTTGGGGTCTTGCATGATTTGATCAAACATATAAAATAGCTTTAGAAAACTCCAATACAAGACCCTTAAAACATCTTTTATTCAAAAACTCATCAATTCTTGAAAGATTTGAACCAAAACTCCTTTATATAAGATTTTTCAACTCTCCTCATGGTTTTTCATAACATGTAAATGGTATATATACCAAAGCCTCTAATGTAAACAAGTTACAAAAAAACTTGAAAATATTCCTTGATCTATAATCACTCACATCTATTCTCAGAAATTATACACTGAGCCTTATAGTATTAAGCTCATCTTTCCTGTGTGAGATTTACAGAAAAATCAAAGCTTTATTTTATATATCTATCTTTGAGAGATATTTATTTTAAGCTTTCTTTGAAAGCAAAAATACCATTTCATCTTGTAAAAGTGTTTCAAACACTGTGTTCTTGAAATCTTGAGAGTGATTGTGAATCACCTAAGATTTGCAAGGGTTTGGACTTGTGAAGTCTGTGTAAAATCCGTGGAGAATTGCTCCATTTGTAAACAGGTTGCTAGCACCCCTGTGAAGCTAGAAGATAGTGGAAAATCTCAAGTGAAGCTTGAGGAGTGGACGTAGGCCGAGTTGAAGCCGAACCACTATAAATTTGTTTGCCTCTCTCTCCCTTATCTCTTTGTTTTATTTTAAATTGCCATAGCTATATTTCACATTTTTACTGTGCTAAAATCATTAACTGACATAGTTATTAAGACATTTGTTTTAATTATTTTTATTTCATTAATTATATTTATCTATTGTGCTAGTCATAATTTTTATTAGGGTATTATTAATTTTAATTGTAAAAATCTAATTCACCCCCTCTTAGGTTGTCTTTTGGGTAACAATTGGTCTCAAAGCCTAGACTCTTGCTTTAGATTTAACCATCTAAGAGTTGCGATCCATGACAACCTTAGCTAACACTAGCACTACTGATGGACAAGCCACCAATAGGCCACCATTATTTGACGGAAACCACTATAGTCATTTGAAAGATAAGATGACCCTATGTAACACCCCAAAATATTTAATTAATACCACAACCAACCACGACTATTAATAATAATAAAAATAATAATCTATAATAGTAAAATAGAAGAATTAATTTTGTGATTGTATGCGATAAAGTGAAACTTATAAAAGTAATAAAATAAATAAGCTATACGTGTTATGTAAAATTTATTTGTCATCGCGGTTATTAAATATGTGACGAGGAAATTTATTTAGGGCTAACATGTATAAATATAATTCAACAAATTAAATACCACATAAATATTTATAGTTAAATATAATTATGGTTGTATGTGATGACATATTATTAAATAAATAAATAATAATAAATAAATATATAAATCTAATTTGGCATTGAGTTATTAAATATGAGATTAATTAAGGATTATTATTTGAGGCTAAATTAACACAAATATAAAATTATAATACTAGTTGAATAAAATTTGAATTAAAAATAATAAATAAATGAATTTAGAAGTTAGAGTAGATAATATTAATAAGCCTGCTGAGAAGATAAGGCTCATCAATTACTCACCATTAATTAGTAAGATTATAATCTTAGATTATAATCTTTGAGAAGAGACGGTTGGACGCCATGTGTGTCACCTACCTTTAGGGAGAATGAATCATCCTATGAAGGCCTCGTGAATTTGCATATATATAAGAGGTTGGGGGAGAGAGAACTACGCCAGAGGAAAAGAACTGAGGGAAACAAGAGAGTGGAATAAAGAGGGATCGAAAGGAGGAAGGACAGTTTCGAGAAGATAGGAAAAATAGAAAGGAAATAGTAAGACTCAATTTAAAGGTGAGTTATATTATACCTTGATTTACCATTATATGTTTTACGAATGTTTGGAGTTACCATAGCTTATTTTATACAAGTTATATTTTATTAAGTTATATTAATAAAAGTTATGTTTTATAAATATTTCAGTTACGTGGGTTATTTTCTAAGTTCTATTTATTTAAAAGGAAACCCATGTATATGTTTGTTTAAATTTTAGTATATATGTGACTATAACCTTATAAACAATTATGTTTTGTAAGTACCACAACGGGAGTCCCACATCTTAGGGGACTTAAATAACCCTAGGCTTCTGTTTGGCCACTTTGTGGTCCTCTGTTTGTCATGGATCCATTGACCTCTGTTCTGACTGTCACTTCTGTGACCTCTGTTTTGTTCTGTTTTATACCGTGGTTATGATTATTTATCTACATAATTTTTGTATTCTGCCACTTTAAATAAATTGTTATTTCAAATTAAATTATGTAAATATTTTAGCCTAACTAATTATCCATGGTCATTTTGTATTTCCTACACTCTTGACATAATATTTCTCACTCTGATGTGTGCTTATAGCTGTTCCCCTTTCAGGTAACGAGATGTAGGGGAAACCCATAACCCTACAAAATGGAACCCGCACATGGATTGCTGTTGAACCACTTTTTTTTATTTATTTTTATTTATTTTTATCTTTTTAGTTTTGCTTCCTTTTTGTTCTACTCGGGGCCAGTCACTGACTAATAAAATAACTAAAGCCCTAGAGATGTATTTTCTTTTTCTTAAATAGTAAAATGAAGTAAATTTTCTGTTTCATTATTTTTATTTCCGCTTGCGCAGTTTAATTTGCTACAAATAACATAAGTTAGTAAGTCGCGATTCCAATCCTAAACCCTGGGGTTGGGTCGTAACACCCTATACCTACAAGCCACTGATTATGCTATGTGGATTATTGTCACCAAAGGTCCAAAAATTCCTACCAAATTAGTAGACAATATTAGTGTACCTAAAACTGAAGATGAATGTGATGAGAGGGATCACAAATTATTGCAAGCCAATGCTAAAGCCAAACTCACCCTTGTTTGTGAATTAGACTCTAAGGAGTATAATAGAATTTCAAGTTGTGATTTGGCAAAAGAAATTTGGGACAAACTTGAAGTAACTTATGAAGGTACAAACCAAGTAAAGGAATCTTGTATTGATATGCTTGTTCATAGTTATGAATTATTTAAAATGAACTCTGATGAATCTATTTCAAGTATGTTTATTAGATTTACTGAAATTGTAAACTCTTTGAAATCTCTTGGCAAAACTTATACTAATAGTGAGTTGGTAAGAAAAATTCTTAGGTACTTACCAAAGAATTGGGAAGCAAAGGTCATGGCCATTATAGAAGCCAAAAATCTCTCCACACTTGGATTGGATGAGCTTATGGGTTCCCTTATGACTCATGAGATCACCATGAAAGGACATGAGAATGTTGAAAACAAAAAGAAAAGTGGAATTGCATTCAAAGCATTATCAAATGAAGAAGAACATGAAAACTCAAGTGAAGATGAAAGCTCAAGTGATGAAATTGAAAATGAAGTAGCCAACTTGTGTCTCATGGCTCTTGAAGATGAAGACTCTACTCAAGATGAGATAACTACTCTTTATGAAGAACTTGAAAGTGCATTCCATGAATTATCAAATGAATTTAGAAAAGTTTGTGCCAAAAATAATGTGTTGAAGAAATTTGTTGCATCTTTATCTATTAATGTAGAAGAATTAAAGAAAGAAAAAATTATTTTGAAAAATGATTTTGATACTATCTCTAATGAGAAAACTACTTTAAAAAACAATGTTGATGATTTAACAAAAACACTTGAAAATTTTGTAAAAGGTAGAGATAATCTCAACATGCTTCTTGGAAATCAAAGATGTGTTTTTCATAAAGCGGATATTGGATATGACCCTATTAAGAAACAAAAGAATATCAATACAATTTTTGAAAAGGCACCTCTTATGACACACCCTCATATTACTTGTCATTATTGTAGAAAGAAAGGCCATTATATATCTTCTTGTCCATTCAAAAAGAATATGAACATGGGAATTAAAAAGATTTGGATTATTAAGGGATCTAACAAAACTAACCAAGAAGGACCCAAGAAACTATAGATACCAAAAACCAACACTTGATTGTCATCTTGTAGGTTTGCCTAAAGTCCAAAGCTAAAGAAGGGAAGTGGTACCTTGATAGTGGATGTTCCAGACACATGACCGGAGATAAATCCTTTTTTACTACACTATCATCCAAAGATGGAGGCCTTGTTATTTTTGGAGACAACAAGAAACCAAAAATCATCGGTATTGGTAGCATCGGTATTTCTCCTAACCTTTCTATTGAAAATGTCTTACTTGTTGATAGACTCATAACCTACTTAGTATTAGTCAATTATGTGATAAAGGTAATCGAGTTATTTTTGATAAATCACATTGCACAATTGAAAGCACAAATGATCATAAAGCTTTATTCGTTGGTAATTTCCATGATAATGTTTATATTTTTCATCTTAATGATCTCTATACTAGTGATGTTAAATGTTTATATGTTAATAATAAAAATAGTTGGTCATGGCATAGAAGACTTGGTCATGTTCATATGAATTTAATTGCTAAACTTTTGAGAAAGGATTTAGTCATTGGACTTCCAAAAATTAAATTTGAAAAAGATCATCTTTGTAGTACTTGTCAACAAGGAAAACAAACTAAAACATCATTTAAATCAAAATCTCATATTTCCACAATTAGACCTTTACAACTATTACATATGGATTTATTTGGTCCCTCAAGGACATCTAGTCTAGGTGGTAAACATTATTGTCTTGTTATTGTTGATGATTATTCAAGATTTACATATGTTATGTTTTTAGCACACAAAGATGAAACCTTTTCTTCTTTCACAAAACTCTGTCGTAGAATTCAAAATGAAAAAGGCTTTCATATTACTAATATGTTAATTCCTTTTTGAGTCATATCTTTGTAGAATCAATTTTGATGTCATAGCATGTTTTTGAGATGTATACTATCTATATTTTGAATTGTACATTTATGATCTCAAGAATATGCTCAATATGAAAATTTCATGCTTATATGCTTTACATTGGAATATTTGAATGAGTTATGAAATTCGTTGATTATGATCCATCAACAATGTCTAAATGAAAAGAAGTATCATACGATATTGCATCTATCCTATTGAATATCTTTTGAATTATGGATTATATTGACATACATCTCATGAAATACTTTTCATTGATAAATTGTTGAATTAATTGTTTATAACAATCATGTTGTGTTCCACATTAAGTAAAATATTTTATCACACTTGAGTATGTGGATTGAATTGATGAAAATGCCTCTTGAAAATGTTATGTGATTAAATAAGATTGTTGTATCATTTTTTAATAAAACAAAGAGCATAACACTATTTTCTTATGCATATTATGCTATGTGTTACAACTTGAAAATTTTGAAAAATAGCATTCCAAACTCTTGTTTGATCATTGAATTATTTTTCACTTTTTGAGTTTGTGATAAGAAGTGATTTGTATTATATTTTTATTGAGTAATAGTGTTTGTTCTATGAATGCTATATTTACACAAATCACATTAAAAAAGGGTAGCACCAACTTAGGGGGAGAAATCATTTTGCTAACATACTTGTTAAACCCTTTCTGAGATGAACTCTTCATGAAAGAAAATTGAAGATTGAAAAGCTTCCATCTCTTGAACCTAACGTATGCCTCATATACTCTCTTAAGCTTTTGAGGTAAAAATTCTATCTTCTTTCCTTTGAGCTAATATTGTTATTACTTTGATATGAAAAAGATTGATTATGCTTCATATGATTTGCAATGTGTACTCTTTCATGATGCTCTTGCCTAAAAATCATGCCTATGCTTAAAATGTGTGTTATATATTGAAATTCATGATTTTTCTTGGCATATGGATTGCTATACCTTGAACATGCTTCATGTTTTGGATTTACATTAGCTCTATGAGATTATATTACGTTTAACCTATTATGAGCAATATTTGGTATTCTACATAATACTTGAGCTATGATTGTTAAATCTTCTAGATTGCATATTGGTATCCTTGGTAGATTGCATGTTGATATCATTTTGGCATCCTTATTGGTGACATTTGGCATCCTATTTGATATTATTGAGTAGAACATTTCAGTTATGAGCTTTCATTGTTCATATCTCCTATTGGTTTTGCCAAATGAAATAAAAGGAAGAATTTAAACTTGATTAGTTTTAAACTGTGTAATTTTTTTTTTTTTTGGTTCTATATCTTGAGGTAAAATTAACTTTGTATACATTGATTTTTTTTAAACCCTCATGGTATTTTATTTGCATTACCATTTCAGCAACACCAACGTCCCATTAAGTTTAATTTCTGCTGGTATTATTTTATTTTTATTTTACTTTATTTTTATTTTTTTATTTTGCTATTAGGATTCATTTCTTTTATTTTTATTTTTTTCATTATTATTTTTTATTTGGGCTTAATTTTCTTATTTTTTTCTGCTTTTTAATTTTTCAGTACTTAAACATAAAAACAAAAACAAATCAAAATACAACTATTTACATAAAAAAAAAAACACTCTTCATTTTTTTTTACGGCCATACGCCGATCAAACTAAACATATTTCAAAAAAAAAAAAAAAAACAAAATACAAAACAAAAAAACAAAACAGCCCTTCATTTTTTTAGGGCCATATGCCGACATCACTTACTCGCCTCTTCTATCGTTTTCTTCTTCTTTTTTATCACCTTGGGCGACCCTTGACGCCCCTGCCTCCGTGCTTTCATCGAGAGCGATGACTCCCCGCTGACTATCAAAGGCCAAGAACGACGTTGCTCCAAATCGGGCCATAGAGGTGGTCTTCCGTTTAAGCTCTTTATTTTCGGCCTTCAGTGCGCCTATTTCTGCTCGCGCATCCTTGTACATGCGCTGAAGCAGAGAGAGAGAGTTGGGCGTTGACCTGATGGAGCTTACTTGTCATGTTTTGTAATCGGTGAGCCAATTTTGTGACTGTCGTCACCGTCTCCATACAGGACGTCAGTGTAAAATGATTGGCTTCTATGTCAGATTGAGCTGCCATGATTTGCTCAATCGACATCATAGGAAGGTTAGGAAGAGGAATGACAGGAAGAGTAGGAGTAGGGACACTCGGTCCAGCAGAGCTTATGGGATCGTTTAGGTCCAGAAATAGAGTGAGGGGACGGGATGAGGAAGCCATGGTTTCGAGGTGCGAGATGTAAAAGAAATGAGTTGCAGAGAAATAGAAGAGACGAGAGTGGTGAAGAAGAGATAGAAGCCAATGGTGAAGCAGAAAATAGAAGAGTGTGTGATTAAGAAGAAGGCGGAGAGAGAGCTTAAGAAAAAGACGAAGGAAAAGAAGACAAGAGGGAGAGAGAGCCGAGACAGCTGATTGACCCGTCTCGCTTTTGTCAGTCGGCTGACGCAAAAGCGAGGCCGCATGTCAAACGCATTTATCGAAGGAAAAAGAGAGACGCGATTTTCGACGGGCATGAGAGAGGCGCGCAAATCAAACATATATATATTAATTATCTGTTTTTGATGCCATTTATCACTATCATTTTCCTCCTCCTCCTCTTCCTCCTCCTCCTCCTCCAGATTCTGAGCCATAATTTCCTTTTGATAATGTCACAGGGGGAGAAATTATATGATATTACGTATTTATAGTTTGATATCTTAATATCTTAAATCTTATATTATGTTGTTGATTAAAGCTTATTTATTACAAATGTGCTAACCTATGTATTTAGAAATGAATTCAGGGAGCATGACTTGAGGGGGAGCCTTTCTTACTTCCAAATCAAATCAAAACATCATTGTGTGCCATCATCAAAAAGAGAGAGATTGTTAGACTTATTTATTTTTATGATTTATTTAATTATGTTTTAATTTATTTGAAAGAGAAAAATAGAATCCAAAATTTATTTTGATGATTTATTTGAAAGAAAAAAATAGAATCAAAATTTATTTTGTCCCATTATTTCTCACCTAAACCTTTATCCTAAATGCTATTAGAATGTATTTAATATTTGATTAAATCAGGAGTTCAAACAGCTCAAAACAAAGGTTCAAACAGCCTAGCACAGTAGCAGGCCAAAAGGTTCAAAAGATTAAAGTGGAAGATATTCAAATTTGAAATGATGAAGTGGAACATATTCAAATTGGTAATGATGAAAGTACAAAGCTATAAACAGTTATAAACGGCTATAAATTCAAATGAATACAACGGCTATAAACGGCTATAATTTTCATTATATATACCAAAACCTCTAATGTAAACAAGTTACAAAAAAACTTGAAAATATTCTTTGATCTATAATCACTCACATCTATTCTCAGAAATTATATACTGAGCCTTATAGCATTAAGCTCATCTTTCCTGTGTGAGATTTATAGAAAAATCAAAGTTTCATTTTATATATCTATCTTTGAGAGATATTTATTGTAAGCTTTCTTTGAAAGCAAAAATACCATTTCATCTTGTAAAAGTATTGCAAACACTGTATTCTTGAAATCTTGAGAGTGATTGTGAATCACCTAAGATTTGCAAAGGTTTGGACTTGTGAAGTCTGTGTAAAATTCGTGGAGGATTGCTCCATTTGTAAACAGGTTACTAGCACCCCTGTGAAGCTAGAAGATAGTGGAAAATCTCAAGTGAAGCTTGAGGAGTGGACGTAGGCTGAGTTGAAGCCGAACCACTATAAATTTGTTTGTCTCTCTCTCCTTTATCTCTTTATTTTATTTTAAATTGTCATAGCTATATTTCACATTTTTACTATGCTAAAATCATTAACTGACATAGTTGTTAAGATACTTGTTTTAATTATTTTTATTTCATTAATTATATTTATCTATTGTACTAGTCATAATTTTTATTAGGGTATTATTAATTTTAATTGTAAAAACCTAATTCACCCCCTCTTAAGTTGTCTTTTGGGTAACAGAACCAAATTAGATACTAATCATGTATCATCTTAATTAAACACCAGTAGCCTTAATTTATCCAGGTTAACACATAACTCAATTAACCCAAAACAGTTATAATCAAGACTTAATTTAATCATATGCGATTTTACTAAACTGAATCAATTTTCAACAAAATTCTCAAATGGTTCCAAAAATTCTAATTAGTCTATCCATGTGCTCAATTTCGGTTTCTGAGACCGTTTAGGCTATCAATTTCATATCAAAGCAGAAATCTTTATAGATATTACTACGAGTAATAGATAGAAAGCCAAATAACATACAAAATACATAATAAACATATAATTTATTTTAACCGCTTAATTAACATCCTTAATTACGGATTGATAATTACTTATAGATTGGGGTTGTTACATATATAAAAAAAAACTTGGGTTCTGTATTTACAACAACAAAAAATATACGTTCTCTCTTCTCATAAACCATTCCGCATTTGCACTTTGATTGGTGTGGGCAAAAATGCTAGTAGTTTTACTCCATTACTGTGGAGATTATTCAAGAGTACGTGATTCACCTTGTACGTGATTTACCTTCTAAGATGAATTCATTGTGTAATCTGTTTACCCACAAGGTATGCTTAAATCCATATAATTTTTCCTTGTATATATAGTATTATATTTTTTTTAGAATAGATAGTTGGACAAATATGCAATACGTGTATAGATATGTGACATTTGAATAAGTAAGACAAATAGGTAAGTTTTGAATATATGAGTGTCATTTTGGACAGATAATGTCATTTGGTGAAAAAAAAAATATTTAAGCTTGGGTCTATTAGCCTAACAATTTCAGAAATGTGCTTCTAGGCTTATAGTTGTGTATAAGTAAGGATGGCCACAGGGCGTGTTTGGGGCAGGTTTGTCATTCCCTGCCCCTGCAGACAAACTCTACCCTGGCTACAGGTGGAGTTTTTCAGCCCCATCCTCGCTTCTACGGATACCAGATACCCGCGAATATCAGATCACATTTCAAATAGCAAAAAAAATTGAGAACCATTTAAATTTTTAACATATTAAATAATTTTCCTTATTTCAATATATATAAACTGTAAGACTTATAGAATTATTATTTATTTATATTTAAATAAAATCACAAATTTTTAATATTCTTTTTTTAATATCTAATTATGTTATATATATATTATTAATTATATCGGGTCGAGTTTGGATTATGGAGACGATACCTGCCCTTGCCCCACCTCTATTGCAGGTGATCAAAACATAATCCACCCCCAGCCCACATAAGTGTCGGGGTGGGTAACATCCACCCCATTTAGACGGGTATGGGCGGGCCCGCGGATCGGATTAAAATAGCCATCCTAATGTATAAAGTTCACTTTTGTACCTCATAAAATAAAATTTTGAACTTTTTCACTATAATTTTATTAAAATTACAATTTACACCCTCAAATTTTTATTATTAATTTTATCATTTGGCGGTTTTCTATTATCTTTCAAAACGATGTTATAGAAATAGGTATAGGTCGAATTGGGGACAATTAAAAAATTGAATGTAAAGAGTAGGGTGTAAAAACAATCTAAATTGATTGTAAACATTTTAAGGTACAAACCTTCAAACTAAAAAATATCCAAGCCCAGTTTTGAAAAAATAATGGATTAGGAAAAAAATTATTTTCTAAACTAGATTGCTGATTTCAAATATATAAAAAGATAGGGGGCTTCAAAATTATAAAATAAAATTAGTGGGCATGGCGCCCCATAATTCCATTGTCTCTTCATTAAGGGTGTGTTTGTTTGGACGGACTGAATAAGTAGGGAATGGACTCCATCGGATTATAATATTGGGATTCATAGTCATGAGATTATTTAGTTAAATAGAATATGTATCCCATGTTTGTTTATTCATCGATTAAATGTCAAGAAAGAACTGTTTGTTGGATAAAATATGAATCTTGTTTTTGTTTGGGATATTATGGAGAAGAATAAATGCTCAAATGACTATTTTATCCTTTTCAATTATTTACTAAGTAATAGCAATATTAAACATATATTTAATATTTTAATTATTTTTAGCTAGATTAAATAAAAATTTATTTTATTTTATTTTTTACACAATTAAATAAATTTATTTTTTAAAAATTAAACAAATTAAATAAATAAAATATCAATAAAATATGTTATTTTTTTAATTAAAATTTTAAATAAATTTATTTTAAAAAATAATAATAATTAAATAATGAAATTAAATAAAATAATTTTAATTTTAAATTGAGACATTTAAATTTTATTGAATTTTACTAAATATAATACATAATTAAATAGTGGAGGGTCAAAATGGTCATTTCACCACATAATCCCATATCTCCCTTATCTCCCCATTTGTGTCCCACCCCCATCCCATGGGACACAATAGTCCAATACATTTGGACTAATAATTCGGAGCAAAATTGAAAAATCAAACAACGGATATAAATTCTATCACACCCTTTAATCCTATCCCCCCTCCAATCCTCTAAACAAACAACACTTAAATGGATTTTATTACTTTCTTTTGAATATTGTGAACGAATTTTGGGTTTGAATGGGATTGTTTTACCATCATTAATGATGTATGGGAGATTTTCATTACAACTATACAGAAATATCAAATTTAACATATGTGGAATATAATTTTGGGTAATTTTACTTCGCGAAAATCTTGAGGCCAACCTCAAAAGGGAATGAAAAATGAAAATTTTATATATTTATGCTTCGTTTGAAAACAGACTATTTTAATAACTTGTTAGCTTTTTACGAAAAGATATACAGAAAAGTAGAAACAGTAATGTGACAATTTATAATAATTTTTTGACTTTTTAGCTAAAATATGTAATTGCCAAACGAGACATTACTCACCCTAAAGTTGCAAGGGCCTTTTTAAATCATCCATATAGTTTTTAACCCTTTGACCTCATTTGGTAATATTGTTGGACAATCTTCACTGTATTTAAAAGATTTTAATTCTATTGTGTACAAAACAACAATTAGAATTTAAAGAAATAAAGAAAAGGAGAGAATTTGTTTGATTACAAAAATCAAACTCGAAATAATAAATAAATAAATAAATAACAGATTTTATTTTCTTACAAAAACAAAATTAAAATCTGATTAAATAAACAAATAAAAACAGAATTAAATTAAACAACTTACTTGGTTAATTTCTTTGAATAATTTTTCTGATCAAGTCCAGTGTTTAACACTGTGTCCTTAAGACAGATTCGTCCTCTCCACGGTGCTTTCAGAATTTGGACGTCTATCTCCCAGGATAAAATGATCTTCTCAACGAATAAAAGCAGCACTACAATTTAATCGTTCGTCGAACACACTCTGTGCTTACACTCTTTCTTTCAGAAATAAAATGCAGCAAAATGCAGAAATTTAAAGCAGATGATGGAGTACGAAAATTGAAGTGAAAAATCCAAATGGGAGGCTTAGTCTATTTATAGATGTAAATGTGGCTCTTGGTTTTGAATTGAACAGGTACTGTACCTGTTCAATTTGAATTAAACAGATACATACTGTTTAGGCACTGTTTGGTTTGAAATTCAAACAGATTTAAAGCTGTTGGGTTCAAAAACGGGAAGGGCCCTGTTTGGATGAACAGTAAATTCAAACTAGTTTATTTACCCAACCACACACCACGCACCCACGCCCAAGCCCAGGCCCAGCCCAGCCCGTCCGTGTTTGGATGAACAGTAAATTCAAACCAGTTTATTTAGTATTGGGCCGAACAAGCCCAACCCAACCACGCACCCACACCCAAGCCCAGGCCCAGCCCGCCCGACCGACCGGACGGACGGCGGCTGCGGCGCGCGCGCGTGTGGTGATTTTTGGGTCTAATGGGTCTAGCCCATTTTGCCCATAACCTCTCCCTCTAAAACACTTGGCTACCCCTTGGGGCACACCCCAAGTACCAAACCCATGCCTTATAAACCCTTTCAAAACCTTCCTCCAAATCAATGTGGGACAAGCCTTATTCAAACCTTTAAGGTATTTCCACCAAAACTCCATTTCCATAGAGCATACTTTGGCTTCAATTTCTCATTCACTCGGTAATGGTTTTGAGCAACCAAATATACCACGTGAATCACAACGCGGCATAGAACGCGTTACCACTTTGACCCGTGTAAATCGATGCACGGGGCCCACCTAAAAATTAGACCAAACATGGAAAAAATTCTGGTTTTACCAGAATTTTATAACCATTTCCAACAATCCCCCACATGAATGGAATTTGATGACAACGGAAATGCAACAATATGCAGACTTAACGAAAGAGTATAAGTCGAAAATATCTTGTATCAGGATAGGTAGTTTTCGACCTTGAACCTTCCCTAGTGATAACCTATCGGACTTACTGGCTAACCAATGGACGCGATGCCTTGAATTGTTCAGCCGTTTGTGTAAGCCAAGACAATAGATTTCACACAAAATATCTTTTAACACATCGTGGTTCTCACTGTTGTGTTCATTTTGGCCTTGAACGCTCCTGGTTTTCATGAGTGTTTCTAGAGAATGTAGCCTCTTTCATTCTCATAGAACCGGCCCCAGTTCAACACTTATATAGGTGATTCTTATTGTGAGTATCTCTTATACTCGTCTTGATTTTATGCCTCAATCAAGATATAAGTAATCATTAAAAGCAAAGCTTATCCTTATACCCCTGCAACAACATAAGTTGTAGATATCACTCTCACCATAGGAATGGGTAGGAATTTTAATCCCTTGGTGATTTCTGGCGAGCCATACATAACTTAGTTGTCCCTTTGAACTTAGTTCTTGGGATCTCCAGTCATATAAGTAGGGTTACCATTATGACGACTCTTATGTAATAGGCTTTAATCCCATCCCTCTCGATGAACTATACACTAGCTCTTTTGTCAAACCTTTTGTTAACGGATCCGCAATATTCTCTTTAGATTTTATATAATCTATTGAGATTATTCCATTTGACAACAACTGCCTAACGGTATTATGTCGACGACGAATATGTCGTGACTTACCGTTATATATGTGATTCTGTGCCCTGCCTATTGCAGATTGACTATCACAATGAATGCAAATAGCTGGCACAGGTTTTGGCCACATTGGAATGTCTTCTAAGAAGTGACGAAGCCATTCTGCTTTTTTCACCTGCTTTGTCTAAAGCAATGAACTCGGATTCCATTGTTGATCATGCGATGCAAGTTTGTTTCGTGAATTTCCAAGAAACAGCAGCGCCTCCCAGAGTAAAGACATATCCACTCGTGGATTTTGAATCTTTAGTATCCGATATCCAATTTGCATCACGATAACCTTCAAGTACTGCTGGATATTGAGTAAAGTTCAAACCATGATCACGGGTGAATCTTAGATATCTAAGAACCCGAATGATAGCTTTCCAATGGTCTTCTCCGGGGTTACTAGTGTACCTACTCAATTTACTGATAGCATAAGCTATATCAGGACGAGTACAATTCATTAGGTACATTAGGCTTCCAATGATTTGGGAGTATTTTAACTGAGACACTGCATCACCTTTATTTTTCGATAAATAAAGACTGATGTCTACAGGTGTTCTTACTAAATTCAAATCATCCTTGATAAATTTATCAAGAATTTTCTCAATATAATGAGATTGAGATAATGCATATCCGTCAGATGTTTTAGTAATTTTCATTCCTAATATAACATCTGCGACCCCCATATCTTTCATATCAAATCTTTTGTTAAGCATTTGCTTAGTTGATTTGATCATGTTTTGACTGCTTCCAATGATAAGCATGTCATCCACATAAAGACAAACTATGACATATCCTTGGTCAATGTTTTTAACATAGACGCATTTGTCACATTCGTTTATCTTAAACCCATTAGTAAGCATTGCATGATCAAATTTTTCATGCCATTGCTTAGGTGCTTGTTTTAATCCATAAAGGGATTTTACAAGTCGACAAACTTTCTTTTCTTGCCCCGATACTACAAACCCTTCGGGTTGCTCCATATAGATCTCTTCATTTAGATCACCGTTTAAGAAAGCTGTTTTAACATCCATTTGATGTATTTCTAAATTAAACAACGCTGCTATAGCAATAAGCATGCGAATGGATGTTATTCTTGTTACAGGGGAATATGTGTCAAAATAGTCCAGAACTTCCTTTTGTCTGTAACCTTTAACTACAAGTCTTGCTTTATACTTGTCAATTGAACCATCTGCTTTCATTTTTCTCTTGAATATCCATTTATATCCAAGAGGTTTAGAACCTGGTGGAAGATCCACCAATTCCCAAGTATGATTTTGCATAATGGATTCAATTTCATTATTAACAGCCTCTTTCCACAAAGGTGCTTCAGGACCTGTCATTGCTGCCTTAAAGCTTTGAGGTTCATTTTCTAACAGGTATGTCAGAAAATCTGGACCAAAGGATTTTGATGTTCTCGCTCTCTTACTTCTTCTTGGTTCATCATCAGTTAAATCCTGTTGGTTGAGACCATTACTAGTCTCTTGTGTTTGATTGTCATTAGTCTCTTGACTTTGTGTACAATCATAAGTTCTTTTCTGTGAACTTAATTCCTGTCCTTTCTTGTAAGGAAAGACATGTTCAAAAACAACACAGCATTCCTTGACTCTATAATAGTGTTCACATTTATATCAGGTATTTCTAATTTATAAGTCAGAAACCGATATGCACTACTATTCTGAGCATAACCAATAAACACACAATCTACTATTTTTGGTCCAATCTTAGTCTTTTTAGGAACAGGAACTTCCACTTTTGCCAAACACCCCCACACTTTTAAGTATTTGTAGGAAGGTGGTCGACCTTTCCATAATTCATAAGGAATGCTTTTGGTTTTCTTGTGGGGTATTCTATTAAGAACATAATTTGCAGACAATATTGCTTTCCCCCACAAGTTCTGTGGTAAGCTTGAACTTAGTAACATGGCATTCATCATTTCTTTTAGAGTTCTATTCTTCCTTTCAGCAATTCCATTTTGCTGTGTAGAATAAGGGGCTGTAGTTTGGTGAATAATGCCATGTTGTGCACAAAAATCATTTAATGGTGCATCATATTCACCACCCCTATCACTTCTAACCATTTTAATGGTTTTACCAAGTTGATTTTCAACTTCTGTTTTGTAGAGTTTAAACATTTCTAAGGCTTCATCTTTACTTCTAAGTAAATAAACATAACAATATCTTGTGCAATCATCGATAAATGTTATGAAATACTTTTTGCCTCCTCTAGTTTGAATAAATTTTAGATCACATACATCAGTATGAATTAATTCTAGAGGTTCGGTTTTTCTTTCAACCGATTTAAATGGAGCCTTTGTTAGTTTTGCTTCTACACAAACTTCACATTTATGATTAGGATTAATTTCAAACTTTGGTATATAATCCAAACCAATTAATCTACGCAAAGCATCATAATTTACTTGACCTAATCTACCATGCCATAAATTCGACTCAAGAATATAAGCAAAAGATGTGTTATTCTCATTCATAGCAACTTTTGGTACAACTGTCATTACATTTAGTTTAAAGAGACCATCACTCATGTATCCCTTACCAACATACATACCACTCTTTGTTAATACAAACTTATCAGACTCAAAAACAAGCCTAAAACCATTTTTACTTAACAAAGAGCCAGAAACTAAATTCTTCCGGATGTCAGGTACATGCAGTACGTTGTTGAGGGTCAGTTCTTTCCCTGATGTCATCTTCAAGATCACTTTCCCTTGTCCAGCCACAGTAGAAGTAGAAGAATTTCCCATGAAAAGTTGTTCACCATTTGCAGCCTCATTGTAGGTAGTGAACATCTTCTTGTCCGCACATATGTGACGAGTTGCTCCAGTGTCAACCCACCACTCTTTGGAATTTCCAACCAAGTTAGCCTCAGACACCACAGCAGAGAGGTTGATGTCATTCACTCCGTCAGAGATGTAATCCAATTCTGTTACATTGGCCTGATTGGTGGTCTTCTTACTTGTACTTCCATGATCCTTCTTAGGATGGCAACAGTCAGAAGCTCGATGTCCAGTCTTGCCACAGTTATAGCATTTTCCTTTAAACTTCTTGTTGCCATTGTTGTTGCCTTGTTTAGGACCATCTCCAGTAAACTTCCGCTTTTTGTTATGTGGTTTTTGAACTTGTTCAACCACATTAGCCTTGGACTCAATGGGATTTTTCCCATTCCTCTTTTCAGCCTTTCGGTTATCTTCCTCAATTCTTAATCTTACAATTAACTCATCCATGCTCATCTCTTTGCGTTTATGTTTTAAATAATTTTTGAAATCTTTCCAAGCCGGTGGTAACTTTTCCACCAAAGCAGCGACTTGGAAAGATTCACTAAGAGACATACCTTCTGAATGAATATCATGCAAAATTATTTGAAAACTTTGAACTTGAGATATTACCATTTGGGAGTCTACCATAACAAAATCTAGAAATTTACCGACGACAAATTTCTTTGTGCCGGATCTTCTGTCTTGTATTTCTTCTCCAAAGAATCCCATAATTCTTTTGCTGACTTCAGAGGACTGTATACATTATACAGCATGTTGTCAAGGCCATTGAGGATGTAGTTTCTGCACAGGAAATCTGAATGTTTCCAAGCATCTACAGCGGCAACAACTTGCCGATCACTTTCACCCTCTTTAAGTGCTGGAGCCTCTTCATGGAGAAACCGGGCCAAATTAAGAGTTATAAGATAGAACAGCATCTTCTGCTACCATCTCTTAAACTCGGTACCGTTAAATTTTTCCCGTTTTTCTCCATGATTGATAGGTACATGAACATGGTTCTGGATAGGGACCAATGTTGGTGTAACAATAGGAGTACCACTGCCAGATGCAGTTTCAGTTGTAGTAGCTATAATCTCTGATTACAAATATCAAAAAAAAAAAACACAAATTAATTTTCTAATTACTAAAACCAGAAAATAAATTATAACACAAAATAATTTTATTTTTCTTGTTACTAAAACTAGAAAAATAAAATAGTACAATAATTTTCTGTTAACACAATTAATATTCTGCAATTATTAATGACACCAGTATATTACTACTAGTTGTCAAAGAAAAGAGACAGTATATTACTACTATCTGTCAAATAGCATAAACACTATTTGTTTTTCCAACCAGAATATGTCTTTATGAAATCAGAAAATTAAATACAATGAAGATACCAAAAAAGGATTCTGTCTTAAGATTGTTGGACAATCTTCACTGTATTTAAAAGATTTTAATTCTATTATGTACAAAACAACAATTAGAATTTAAAGAAATAAAGAAAAGGAGAGAATTTGTTTGATTACAAAAATCAAACTCGAAATAATAAATAAATAAATAAATAACAGATTTTATTTTGTTACAAAAATAAAATTAAAATATGATTAAATAAACAAATAAAAACAGAATTAAATTAAACAACTTACTTTGTTAATTTCTTTGAATAACTTTTCTGATCAAGTCCAGTGTTTAACACTGTATCCTTAAGACAGATTCGTCCTCTCCACGGTGCTTTCAGAATTTGGACGTCTATCTCCCAGGATAAAATGATCTTCTCAACGAATAAAAGCAGCACTACAATTTAATCGTTCGTCGAACACACTCTGTGTTTACGCTCTTTCTTTCAGAAATAAAATGCAGCAAAATGCAGAGATTTAAAGCAGAGGATGGAGTACGAAAATTGGAGTGAAAATCCAAATGGGAGGCTTAGTCTATTTATAGATGTAAAGGTGGCTCTTGGTTTTGAATTAAACAGATACATACTGTTTAGGCACTGTTTGGTTTGAAATTCAAACAGATTTAAAGCTGTTGGGTTCAAAAACGGGAAGGGCCCTGTTTGGATGAACAGTAAATCCAAATCAATTTATTTAGTATTGGGCCGAACAAGCCCAACCCAACCCAACCACACACCAGCACCTAAGCCTAGGCCCAGCCCGTGCGTGCGTGTGTGGTGATTTTTGGGTCCAATGGGTTTAGCCCATTTTGCCCATAACCTCTCCCTCTAAAACACTTGGCTACCCCTTGGGGCACACCCCAAGTACCAAACCCATGCCTTATAAACCCTTTCAAAACCTTCCTCCAAATCAATGTGGGACAAGCCTTATTCAAACCTTTAAGGTATTTCCACCAAAACTCCATTTCCATGGAGCATACTTTGGCTTCAATTTCCCATTCACTCGGTAATGGTTTTGAGCAACCAAATATACCACGTGAATCACAACGCGGCATAGAACGCGTTACCATTTTGACCCGTGTAAATCGATGCACGGGGCCCACCTAAAAATTAGACCAAACATAAAAAAAATTCTGGTTTTACTCAGAATTTTATAACCATTTCCAACAAATATCACATTGTAGTCTAAAAGTTAAAAAATCACTTAAAAAATTTAAAAATCCAACAAAAAATTATAAAAAAAAAGTCAAAAATTTTATTTTCTCTATTTTTTTTTTGCACATCTTTTTGTAAAAAACTAAAAATTCATTCTAAACATATTAAATCTTTTAACCTCATATTTTAGCAAAACAATCAAAAAAATTACTAAAATAGCATGTTTTCAAAAGAGGCAATACAAATTACTCCATTTAAAATCCTCATTGGCTACAACTTATGCAATTGGAGTCTTTGAGGTTTTTGATTGAAAATTAGTAGGCACACCACTAATCCAACATGCCCTCCCACCAAGGTTTGTTTTTCAATTTTTGTACTGTAGGTGGTGCTAAAGAAGATAAATCTCATTTGACTATGGGCACTTTTGTCTTCCTACATTTCTTTGCTTCATCGTGGTCACCTTCACTATAAATTCCCAAGCAAAACCAGTCCAAAAAATGCACTGAACAAGAAAAACCCACTTCACTATCACCATTTCACTTCTCTTATTTCTCTCTATTATGAGTCCATATAAGCATTCACTTTTGTGTCTTTTTGTTCATTTTCTTCTCTTTGTGTTGTTTTTTGTTTCTAAAGCTCAAGATGAGCCTCCGAGAACTTTGAAGTACTTGTTTCGATCTGTTTACTCGTTTGGGGACTCATTTGTTGATCCTGGAAACAATAATTACTTACCCAACGTTGCTAAGAGCAATTTTCCGCCTTACGGTAGAGATTTTGTGAACAAGCAGCCGACGGGGAGGTTTTCTAATGGGAAGCTCTTCCCTGATTTTGTTGGTGGGTTGTGAATTGTTTTCATGCATAATGTGTAATGTAATAGGTGGAGCTTTTGATGAAACCCACATTATTTTAAAGGGAAAAGATAAGTGTATCAAAAATTTTAATTACCGAAATTATCAACTGCTCACATTTATTTGCATTTATAGATGCAAAAATCTCAAAAATTTTAATTACTGAAATTAATTGTGTTGCGAAAACACAACTTTAAGGTTATTATTTGAATATTAAAAACAAAGTTTAATAAATAACTCTTAGTAAAAAAATTCCCTCTACCCTTTCCTTCAAACTATTATACATTATTTTTTCAAATTATTACACTTGTGTCACTTTATCTCAGAAGTATCAATTGAAAATCAAACCTAAAGTTTTAAGAAAAATTGAGAAAACTAAAATTCAATCAGATACAAAATTGAAAAGATCAAAATTTATATTTTAATACTTTTTTATATTCTAATTTTTTAGTATTAGAAAATAAATCAAGTAATGCTACACATTTTATATAAATGTTATGCTAAAGTGAATTAATGTTAAATACTTTTAAGAGTAGGATCATTTCCTTGTCTTTTCTACTTGGCTCCATCCTTACAACGATCAAGATTCATCTTAAGAGAATCCAATGGCTCAATTTACCCTCAAAAAAATCATTTTTAAATTTTTAATTTTTTTAATAAAGTGATCTGAGT
Source organism: Camellia japonica (assembly GCA_030407325.1). Classification (NCBI taxonomy): domain Eukaryota; kingdom Viridiplantae; phylum Streptophyta; class Magnoliopsida; order Ericales; family Theaceae; genus Camellia; species Camellia japonica. The sequence goes on from JAPPVO010000016.1 coordinate 9,203,835, forward strand.
CGTTAGATTCGATTGAAGTGAATCTTAACTGTTAAAAGGAGGGGTTAAATAGAGAAGGCAATGAGAGAATCCTTGCTCAGAATATGTAATGATGGTTATTTATCGAGTTATTTATTTTTTGCAGCAATTTACTTGGGGTCAGAATACCAGCGACCATATATGGACCCAATGCTGAACTTGACGGAGCAACCCACCGCAGTTAGTTTCGCCTCCGCCACCAGTGGTTTTGACCCTTCTACAACTAACAAAAGCGTCTCTCTCTCCCACTCAAACTCAAACGCGCATGCAATATTATTGTGATAAGAATTACTACTAATTTATAACTGAATTTTTCAATTCGTGCTGGCTCGGTTTCAGAATGCAACATTAATGTTGGATCAGCTAGAGGAATTCAAAGTGTACAAAGGCAAACTCCAAAGGAAACTTGGAAAAAGAATAGCCAACAGAGAGATCAGGAGAGCTCTCTTTTATGTCAATGCTGGATCGGACGATTTTGCCCTCAGTTATTTTGGTGATGGAAACCCAACTACTACTAGTAGTGGATCAATTCCTCAAAAGATAACTCCTGAGGAATATGAGCAATCCTTGTTGAAACGTGTCAAACAATTTGTTCAGGTTTGGTTTTGATCCAAAAACATAAGATTGGAATTTTGTTTACAACTCTTATGTTAATTCCTCATAAAAGCCAAAGAAAAATAAAAAAACAACTACAAATTATAGATCGAATTTTCAAAAACTATAAAAAATAGTTTGGGCAAAATAGTCCATTTACCTCTCTTAAAAGAGTTAGCCTCTAATTTTAAATGTTCTATTACTATTTCCTTATAAATGGACATTTTTATCTAATTCCATAAGACATATTATCAATTGGACTTTGAGAAGTGCTAAATAAGTCACCTCTTAATCTGAACTTTTTTGTATCTTTTTTCAAAATTAGGTTAAAAAATTTTACTTTTCTAATTTATCTTGTGTAGATGAATTTGAAAGGTTTTTTTTTTTTGAAAATTTTCAATAAAAATTTAAAAGATCCAAAATAAGTTTACTATTTTTTTGCTTATTTTTGTATTTTCTGTACTTTTTGGATTTTTTTATATTTTATTTTCCGATTCAGCTCGTCGGTTAGAATCTAAAAGCCTATAACTTTTTGAATTTTTTTTTTAAAAGGTTAGACGAAAATAAGCCAATAAAAAAAGCCACCAAAAAATAAATCCCAAACACCCACTAAATAGATACAGTGTGAAAAATTAAAAGGCAAAACTGATACAATTGAAACTATAATAATCATATCAACACTAAAGACAAATTAAATGTTGCTTTGCTCCCCTTTTTTTTTTTTTTTGATCAGCTAAAGAAGGAACCTTTATTGATGGAAAATCATACAAGATATGAGAATACATCAAAAAAGGGCAGGAGTTTGGTGAGAAACCAAACCCGAAAAAACAGAAGAAGTAGAGAGGAAGGATAAACTAAGCATACAAGAACCATACACAGAAGCAAGCCTACACCAGATCCAATGAGATCAAATCAGCAGATAGCAGATCCCCCACCACTCACATACAATTGGCACTTGCAGAGAGGTCACAAATACTTTACAAACAGCCAGAACAGATCAGATCACACCCTCCCCAGCAGCCACACCCAACTGCAGAAGCCACACGACCCAGCAGCAGCTCAACCTTGGTGCAGAATTTCAATCATAATGTGCTTTACATACTGGTCATTTGGCCCACAGTGTTGACAGAACCTTGTTTCAGCATCTCTTCAACCATGGCAGCTGCAAGATCAAATACTTTTATCCGTTCCACTATCGACTCCAACATACAATCAACTAACAACAGGTGCTGAAGATCCTCCAATTAACCACCATAAGAAAAGCATGGAGTGAAAGGGCTGCCACCAAACACAGAGGTGACAAGCAAACTGCACTATCTGAAGAAAAAGCATCAAACTCTCTCTGCCTCAAATGCTCAACATGGCGAAACCTCCAAGTTCACAACAACAAGGCTACAGCAGAAGCAGAACAGCAGCAGGACTGACTCCAACATATAATTTCTTATCCTTTTGATTTGGTCATTAGAATTTAGAGAAACCTGTAATTTTCCTTTCTAGTGAACATATATTCAACTTTTTCTTCTGTTAGCTTACAGGGATTATGGTATCAAGGGGCTCGAAAAATCGCAGTTAATGGTCTTCCACCTTTGGGTTGCATCCCAATCGGTATCACTCGCCTTCCTCCAACTCCAGGAAGTTCGCAAGATGAGCGAAATTGTGTTGAATATGTGAATGCCATTTCAAAAGATTTTAATTCATTGCTTCAAGATGAATTGAAGGCCCTGCAGAACAAGTTTCCAAAGTTTGGCACAAAGATTGCTTACATCGACTTTGAACAACCATTACTCGACATTATACAGAACCCCGATGAATATGGTTAGTAGTTGATAATTCTTATGTCACTTTTGTTCCAAACTGCCGCAAACCATAATAAAAAGTTTATACCTTAAAAGCGTTGCAATAAGATTATGCCGACCGGCAACCGGTATGTTGCAACGGTTTAGCCGACACTTTTCTGACTGCTAGTAAAATTTCTCAATCTTTAGTAGCAGTTTTTGGTTCATTTAGCGGCAATTTTGGCCCTTGCTAGAATTAAGAAATTTTGTTATGAAATCACCAATATTTAATCTTTTGTCAATTAATTTTTTTTATGTTTTATTTTTGGTGTTTTTCTTACAGATTTTAGTGAAGTAAACAAAGGTTGTTGTGGGACTGGACTTTATGAAATAGGAGTACAGTGCAATGAAACAACTCCGGTTTGTGCTGACGCCTCAGAGTATGTATTTTGGGATGCAGCACACCCATCAGAGGATGCTTATTACGCCATTTTCCAAAGCAATCTTGCAACCATTGATCAAATTATTAAGTTTTGATCCCATTTCACATGGATGCACAAAAAGCATATTAAAAAAGTCCACCAAAAAAACATGTGGCTAAATAATTTTGTGCAACTTTTCTTGCTAATGAAATAATATTTTCCATGCTATCTCGCAAAATCATGAAATATCATGTTGATCGGATTGTCTTGCAGAGTTTAAATTTCAGCTAATATTCACTGATATATTAACTATCAACTAATATATAACTGTATCACCAATATATATACGTATATCCTTATACCATTATTTAAGACTATGTTGTTCAATACAACAAAAACATACTTTAGTGGTCACTAGTGGCATATTTTTAGAAAAATGTCACAAAAAATGATATTTAGTGGCACGTTTTTGAAAAATGCCACAAAACAAAACATAAAAGGCTCTAGTGACATTTCAATAAACAAGTGTCACAACATTACAACAAAACATATTTTAGTGACACCATACTAGTGGTATGTTCTTAAAAAATGTCACAAAAGAATATTTGGTGGCATTTTTTAGAAAAATGTCATAGAGTCACAAACATACAAGGCTCTAGTGGCATTTCAATTAAAAAAAAGTGTCATTTCACTACAACAAAAATGTCACTATAACAAATTTACACTTTAGTGACACTACACTAATAGCATGTTTTTAGAAAATGCCACAAAAATAAAAATTGGCATTAAATGTTTTAGAAAAATGCCACAGAACCACAAAACATATAAGGCTCTAATGGTATTTCAATAAAGAAATGTCACATCAATTTTATGGCATTTTATAAAATAATGACACAAAAAATTATGTTTGTGACATTTACCAACATATGCCACTAAACTTTAGTTGCAATGGCATTTTTTAAAAAATGTCAGGACACTAGGTAGGCAAATTACTTTTTATGACACTTAGGTGAAAAGTGTCATAAACAAATATTTATAGCATTTTGAGAAATGCCACTAAGCCAAAAACTTTCCAAGCTTATAATGACATTTTTGAAAAAACAAAAAATGTCAATATATTTTCTAAAATTTTAAAATGCAGTAAATGATTAAAAAAAAAATGAATTAAACTCAATATACACTACAGGAAAAAGCATATTCGGCGACTAAATTTCCAGACCAAAAAAATTTGGTCGCTGAAAGTATAGCTTTCAGCGACCAAAACAGCATTAGTTGCCAAAAGTAAAGCTTTTTGGCGACTAAACAATTTTAGTAGCCAAAAGTCTACAATTGGCTACAAAAACTAAGTTTGGTCGCTGATTATATGAGTTTTAGTGACTAAAATTTTTTTAGGAGCCCCAAGTAAAGCTTTTTGGCGACTAAAAAATTTAGTAGCCAAAAGTCTACAATTGGCGACTAAAAATAAGTTTGGTCGCTGATATATGGGTTTTACCGACTAAAAAAATTTTAGTAGTCAAAAGTAAAGCTTTTTGGTGCCAAAAAAATTTTAGTAGCCAAAAGTCTACAATTGGCGACTAAAAAATAAGTTTAGTCGCCAAAAGTGGTCATTTTAGCGCGGGAGAACTAAAATCCTAAGGCGGGAATAAAATTTTTTGGTGACCAAAATTTTGATAGCTGAAAGTGCATCTTCGGTGACCAAATCCGATTTTGGTCGACAAAAGTTAAGTTTTTTAGCAACTAAAAAATATTAGTAGCCAAAAGTATAGAATTGGTGACTAAAAAATATTTTTAGTCGCCAAAAGTGGTCTTTTTTTATTTTGGTAGTAAATAGTTTATTTTACATAAATTATGTTCAATAAAATAATTATGTTTATACATATTAATATAGATGTATGTACTATATAAATAATATATGTTGCATATATAATCATGTGGTGCTATAGAGATGTAGTGGGAAGAGTGTGATGTATAAGGTTTATGGTGCGGGAGGTTGGTGGTTCGAGTCTCCGCAAGAATGGATCAAATTATTCTACAACGAATTATCGTCACAAATGACACTTGATAGCGTCACGAATAGTGCCTACCATGGTATTAAAATGTCACTGAAATGTTTTAGTCTTGATGGTGTGATGACACTTATAAGTGTCACTAACTCTTTTTTTAATGGCGCTTGATAGTGCCACAAATAATATCTACCGTGACATTAAAATGTTATTGAAAGTTTTTAGCCATGATGGTGCAGTGATACTTGCAAGTATCTACCGTGACACTCGTATCTACCGTGCCACCGATAGAAGTAACACTTGTTCAAAATGCCACAAGACCAAAAAATATCATTAGAAGAATAGTTTTGTGGCATTTTCAAATGTCACTAAACTAAGAAAATGTTGTAGTCGTCGTGCATTTAAAAGGGAAGATATACAGAAACAAGATATCAATTGGACATAATGTGCAAGTTTATGCACTGGTCAAAGCTAATCATACTCTCCATCTCCAACAATGTGAATTTTGTAAATAATAATGTGAAGTCTGTAAACAAAGTTTGGAAAAACAATGGCGTAGGAAATTTTGGATTTTAGCATCTTGACTTGGACTGATCATAACTGGAGTCTACGAAAGTGATTGTCTGCCAATTTTGTGATAAAGAGCACCATATTCGGGTGAAAATAATAGTGATAAAATAGTGAGTGGAAGTTAGAATTGGAGCTATATCAAGATTATGAAAACAATCTCCACTACATACTTAGCAAAATTGTTTGGTGTATTTTATGAAATTGCTTACTCAAAATTTTTTTTACTAAGAATTTTGTGTTAAAATGTTTGATATAACTTATGCTTACATGTTTATGAGCTTAAATAAAATTAAAAAGCTTATTATTGAAAGCAAGGGGCGAGATATTTTAGTTTTTGTTTTTTGATTCTCAACTTGCTGCACCAAACACGTCTAGCGTGCTCTTACCAAAGAAGAATTCAAGTTTTAAGTAGCATTCTGTAGTTGAGCGTTAGAGCAGTGATAAGATTGTACTATTATGACTCCAGTGTAGTTGGGCAGTCTTGTTTGACAACTCAACTTTTAGGTCAAGTTTGGCATCTATTAAATAATACAAAAAGTCGAAAAGTCACTATCCTATTTAAGTCACATCATCTCATTTAAATCAAATCACCTCTCAAACACATCACATCAAACCCAACCCAAACCCAACTCATATAAGCTAATAAGTCAAAAAGTGCACTTTTTTAGAACATCCCAAACCAACCCTAAATGAAAAAATTATTAAAAAAATTAAAAAGTTAGAGCTTGAGTTAAAATAGCATTTAAGACAAAATATGTTATTTTAATTAAATAGGACAAAATGTCATATTCAATCTATAATTATTTTATTTTTTTTTCAAAAAAGTCAAAAAGCCTATCCCGGAGGTTTTTTAGCCCTAGGCTAAAGTAACACAAAAGGCAACCTACATTCCATACGAGCTCTCAATAACATATACAAAAAAAAATCAAAGATTCATTTTTCTCTTTATTTTTTGCATATTTTTTTCGTAAAAAGTCAAAAAGTCTTTCAAAACATAATTTTTTTGCTTCATATTTTAGTCAAAAAATTAATTTTATTAAAATAATATGTTCGCAAACGAGCAACGATAAAATTGTACCATTATGACTTGAACAACAAGAGTTTAAACCACACAAATAATTTTTCTAAAAATAAAACTAGAGGTGAGCATGGTCCGGATTGGGGTAAAACTAGTACCAATCCATTATTTACGGTTCCTGAAAAATTAGAACCAATTCAATTTGTTGAAATCGTGGAACCAATCCGAACCAATCCGTTTAAACACGGATTAGATCAGTTTAGGACCACAGATTCACATAATTAAATAACAAAAAAAATATAGAATATTTTAATTTCATAAAAACATAAATATAGTATCAAACAAAAGTAATAAAACTAAATGCACATTACACAAAATAGAGTTCTCCTCTGTATTAAAACTAAACATAGTATTAAACAAAAGTAATAAGAAAACTAGTTTTGGACAACAAAAGCAACAAAACTCCATGAACAAAAGGAACAAATAAACAAAAGCATAGTAGCAACACAACAGCAACATGGAATAAGGGTTTAACTTTTATATGGAATAAGAAATGATATTATGTGGGAGGGTCTATAGTATAAATATAGACTATTTGTATACAGTTTGGATCGATTTCAATCCGGAACTGTGGGGTTCAACCCAGAACCGATCCGTTGTCTACGAATTTTTAAATTTCTAATTTGGAACCAAACCATAGATTCAAAAAACTAATTCAAACTTACTGAATTGAACTGAACCAAATCAAATTACGAATTATACGGGTTTCTTGCCCCCTAAATAAAACTACGTGTATCTGATGCTATGCAAACCCTACAATGACAAGAGATTGTGTTCCAAGACTGCTCTTTTGTCCTTTAAACTAAGTTTGGCAACCCTTGAAAAATCCAAAAAGACAAAAAGTTATCCAAAAAGTTAAAAAGTTAACACTATTTACCAACAAAAAATATTGAAAAAAATAATATACACATATTAATACAAATCAAAAAATAAACTCATGGATTGGTACTGACGAGATGGTGAAGTCAGTGACGAGGGGGGGGGGAAGGGAAATTATAGTAAAATATTCACTAAATTGGATGGTAGAGCTGGGCCCGTGGGGGCCTACCATGGGTTCCGTTTTGATAATCTGAACAGTTCAATAAGTAGAACTCGTCTAGTACTATATTTCTGTAAAAAATCACATCTATTGGATATCGCTAAATACATGATCAAATCAGTTTTGTATAAAAATGGATGGTGTTGTAGTTAACAGTTAACAAAAAAACACTAACACGATCAGATAGCTATCAATATCCAATTAACGTGATTTTTTACAAGCATGTAGTACTCGACGAGTTCTACACATTGAACGGTTCCGATTAGTAAAACGGGACCCGTGATGGGCCCCCATGGGCCGAACAGAATCGAATTTATTCCAGAAAAGTAGAGAATCAATCTCCTACACTGCCCTCTGCTGCGTTGCCCTTTAGGCTTCCAACCGTACGGCCTATTCCATCACTTTATTCCCCTATACACTTATTTATACAAATTTTTAATACACATTTTTTCATAAAAAGTTAAAAAGTTAACCCAAACATCTATATTTTTTTTCTCAACTTTTTAATTCAAAAAGAGTACACTTATTTAGAACAACCCAAACAACTCATTAGTTGGGATTAGAACAGAATGATGAAACATCACCTTAAATCAGTAATTTGTTTTGACTTGTGCTACCCAACGCTACCCAAATACATGCACCAAAAAAGAAGGGCCCAATCACATGAATTGCACATATAAATCAATATATATTTTTTGAATTCTAGAAGTATACTCTAGTTTTCACACTCTGTTGATAACAAAGTAACTTTATCAGCATTAAGGAGGAAATTGTGCAAATGTATGACTCAGACATCACATTAAGAAAGTACTTTATCATCAGAATAACCCTTTAGTCTTCCAAAGTTGGACCATATGTATAACTTTTTCGTATTATCAAAATCCTTCTTTTTAATAATATTTTGTAAAAATAAAAATTGGTAATGAAAAAGGCTGCATTACCAAAAGTTACGAAGTAGTCTCTTTTCATTGCCAACATTCTTTTTTTTTTTTTTTTTAATATATATTTTAAATAATGTACTTTTAAAAATTTTCCATTAAAAGAGAATGTGTCGTCAAAAACTTTTTCCAAATACTATTTCTTACAAACATAATTTTCTATTAATATACTTTAAAATTAAATTGGCAATGAAAGAGACTGTGTGGGCAAAAACTTTTCATTAATTCTATTTCTTTAAAAAAAAATAAATCCCCTATGCACAATATATGATAACATGTTCATTCATTTCATCCACAATATCATACCAAACATCTCACTGTTCATTCACACACCATACTCCAAACTCAATTACTAAATTCATATTCATTACAAATTAACCATCTCAAAAACCAAACTCTTCCCACCATCACCAAAAAAAAAAAAAAAACTATAACCCGTCATGCGTGGTCCAGTCCATCTGTCCATTCCTACAAATTTCTTCAGCTCGAGCAAGTTGCTCATGCCGGTTTTCAATATGCAAAAACTCTGCACTTTCTTTTGATGCAAAAGCTCATTGTGAAAAATCGCATATATAAATACATTTCATAGTCAATAAGTTCCCGGATAATTGTTAATTTTGGAATTTTTAGAATAAGTCCAAAATGTAGGGCATTATTAGGTTGTCATTTTAGCCAAGAGCAACGGCAACACTGCAACTATTTACATTTTTGGCGATTATATTTGGCGACTAAAAGACATTCAGTCACCAAAAGTGCAATTTTTGGAGACTAAAAATTATTTTGGTCGGCATTGGTTTAGGGTTTAGCTACTAAATTTTTTTTAGTTGAGATATGTTATCTACTGGTGACTAAAACAAAATTAGTAGCTAAATATGTTACAATAGGCAATTAACAAAAAATTGTCAGCATTAGTCTAGTTTTTAGGCTACTAAAATTTGCTTTAGTTGTGGTATACTAATTTTGGCCGACTAAAACATATTTAGTCGCCAAATAATAGCCATAATTTTACTATTACTCTTTGGCTACCAAAAAATTAGTTGCCAAATTACTACTTTTGGTGACTGAAAAAATATTTAGTCTCTGTTAGTTAAGGTTTTGGCTACTAAATAATTTAGTCAGTATAAATTAACATTTTTCGACAAAAAACCAATTTAGTCGCCAAATGGTTTATAAAATTTTAGTGAGAAAAATTTTGGGTTGGCGCCTAGATTTTAGATCATTCTTCTCTCTCTCTCTCTCTCACAAAGAATCAGTCACCACCAAGCCTCACCTCACCTCATCGCAGTCGCTCACCACCGTTGCTCACCATACGTCGCACATCGCCGCCACCGCCGCAATACAAACAGGTTCCTTCTCTTTGTCCCTCTCTCTCTCTCTCTCTCTCTCTCTCTCTCTCTCTATCCCTTCCTCAATTTCTCCATTTCTCACTCTTGCTCTAGGGTTTTATATGATTTATTGAGTTTAGTTTATTGTTTTAGTAATCTACTTCCTCAATATCAACATTGATTCCAACGCAAATGACAACAAAGATTTCATTCTCAGTTAGGATTTCTTTTGGTAACTCCCAATTCCTTATTCCTCAATTTCGATTTCAAACCCTAGGGTTTTGATATACATGTTGAAAAAAATGACTTTTTTGGTGACTTTAATTTAATATTAAAGTAGGTCCCAACCAACTATTATGTTGGGTCCACGTGGGCCAAAAACCATTGAGAATTGAATAAGAAATTGCCAAGAAATTGCCTCATGATGTTAGACTCATGAATGTGATTTTAAAGGGTATTTAAATCCTTTTTCTTGGCTAAAGGGTGTGAACCTGTTGCGCATCCAAACTTTTCATCTTTCTGGAAAGGGGTTATGGATCCTGGTTAATGGGGCTTTAATGACCAACCATAAAGGCTGGAGGCTCTTCCTCTCTCCTCTATATATGTATAAATTGAGACCCTCTTGTCAAGTCTCAATATAGAAATTTTTGCTTCTATTTTACAAGTCAGTTTGCTAGAAAGTTCCTACTGTGAGAGAGTGCTGCCACTGTTTTTGTTCGCTAAGCTAGACAGAGAGTGCTTCTGCCGTAGCTGGTTTTTGACCGTCGTATCCTGGGAGACAGGCGCCGGGATTCCTCAAGCACTCGACCCGTGAGGCGGCAAAATCTGTTTTAAGGAAACTGCTACCGTGCGGGCTTCGGTTTGGTTTCTTTACCATTTTATTGTTTTGTGTATTTCTGTTGAAATTTAGTTGTAATTATTAGCATATGTTCTTGGTATATAATTTTGATTTCTTCATAAATCTATTTATTTAATTTCACAATTTGAACAACAAGCTGAAAACAGATTTTTGATGTTTTCATAAATTATATAATTAAATTCATAAGATTGCATGCTACTGTTTTACTTCTCATTGTCTATGGTTGCAATCCAATTTATTAGATAATTAGTTTACGTTTATTAGATAATTTATGGTTGATTGCTTCCAGTATATATATATATATATTTTTTTTAAGAATGATTTGTATGACTTTTGAGTTTGTCATGTTCTCTTTTTAGTTGCATGTTTAGTATTATAATAATAAATAAATAATAGAACAGATGTGCTTGCTGCCTATTAGATCCGTGCCCACTGTTGAATTTTTTTTATTTTTTTTTAATATAAATTTACGCATGCTCATAGACTTTCAATTTGATGGTTTTTAGTCCACTGGTTTTTTCCTGGAAATTCAATATTTGTAAATTATACAAGTTTTGACATGTTATTTAGTTTCTAGCTTTTAGTTTTCTTACATGATTTAATCTTTAGAATTTTTTGCATGTTAATTTCTAAATGGTTATTGGTTTCTAACAGTTATTTATAATTCTTGCCTATTAATTTTAGTTTAATGTATTTTGGAGTTATAGAGTTTTGTAACTTGTATGAATTTATGTACATGTATATTGTGTAATTTAATTGGGTGCATTAATCTGAATTTAATTGGTGCATTAACTTTGAATTTAACTTATTTATTTAGAGTTATTAGTTTAAATGTTTATTATGAATTAATTTCATTCATAACTCATGACTATTGAACTTTATTTTAAAGTTTTAATTTAATTGGCATTTTAATTCATTGGCTAATTTTATAAATAGTTGGCTAGATGGTTTCAATTATTTATTTTTTGCTTAGATTATTTGTTTGTATTTTGTTGTGGTTTTCTCTGCTAACTTTCTTTACAGGAATACTTATGCGAAAGAGAATGGAAAAACAAATACAAAACCAAATGAATAGTATTTGGGATGTAAAAAAAAAAAAAAATGGTTTGGACTACTAACCTTTGTATTGAATAGGAATACCTAAGCGTAGAAAGGCTTTTGGACTAAATAGAATCCTTATGAATTGGCTATTTTAGTTAAATGTTTAAGCATGTTTTGCTTGAGATTTAGTTGGTTTGTTTACTAATTTGTGGTAGCAAGTTTTATTTGCTTGTTTTGTTAGAAGCATTTTACATGTGTGTAATTGTTATAGCAATTTTTAAATTGCTTGTAAGTTTGGAACTTGATTTGGTTTTCTGTGATAAAAACCAAAGTGTTTAGTTTTGGCTAAAAAGTAGTTCTTATTTGTTCAGAAATGACAACTAAGACGGATTTGGTTTCAAACATTTGGAGTTTTCTTTGGGTTTAATCATTTTATTCCTAAAGTGTTGGAAAACCAAGTTTGGAGCAAGTCTTTGGTTATAATCTGATTATGTCCAAAGTGTTTTTGGTTTTGAGAAAGGAAACTAAATTTTAGCATTAGCCAAAATATTTCTGTTTTATTCAGAAATAATGGGCTTAGTTCCGAGAGTACTGGTTAACTTTTATAAGTGGTGTAATTCTTGTAGCAAATTTTATTTGTTTGGAAATCGATTTGTTATAACCTAGTTTATCCCCTGAAAATCTTAATTTTAAAATTGTTTCCCATGAATTAGGAGTCAACATGCTCTTGAATGTTTTGTCAAAAGGTTAACTGGGTTTTAAGTGGGACCGATGTGACCCCTCCAGTCTTCCTGGGAACATTCCTGACCATGTTCAATTCTAGGTTAAATGGTGAGACTAGTTTTGAATTAAATTTCTAACTGAGGGATTTTCTAAGGGTTAAGTTTAATTTCTGGAATCACAGAAGTGAAATTCTGTTGTGATGTTTAAGAAATGGCTTCAAAAGGTGACAAACAGAAATGTTGTTCTACCTGACAACCTTAGCCTCGCGAGATTATTAAAGGAAGATCTTGAGAGATCTAGTATGATTAAAGGAAATCATAAGATTGCATAAAAATATCTCTGAATTAATCAGAGGCAATTAGTATGGTATCCTTGTGTTATTTATAGCATATATGATTGCTATGTGACTTTGCTTGAAAGCAAAGATGAGACAAACTGTTATAGTGGGTGAATATTTTTTGGATTTTTAAATTCCAAATATATTCTTAAATTGGTGGCTCCTAGTGAGTACAAGATCACTGATCACAGAGATAGAAAACTGGTGATTTCTAGGAGGTGTTAGACCACTAGCTACACAGTTATGAGATTGTGGTTCCTAGTAGTGAACAGATTACTGATCACATGTCAAGACATCATGATTCCTAGAAGTGGAGAGGCTACTGGTCATATGTCAAGACATGATGATTCCTAGTGATGAAAGAGTCTATTGATCCTATGTCAGGACGTTGTGATTCCTAGTAGTAAAGTGACTACTGATCACAGGTTAAGACATTGTGATTCCTAGTAGTAAAAAGTCTACTGACCACATGTTGAGAAATTAGTGATTCCTAGTGATAAGATTACTGGCTATGTTATGAAGTTCCGAATAGTAGACTATTGAACACTGGATTTGTGTTTCCTAATAGTAAGACTATTGGCTTCAGAGTGATAGGTTGAACCAAATATATTTGGGTGCTTAATTCGGTTGATGACATTCTGGAAATGTATTTACTGTGATATGATTTTGAGAGTTTCATAATCATTGTGACACAAGGAATTATTTAAAACAATGTATGAATTTTTGGAAAAGGCCAAAAGACTTTGTATAAATTCTACAAAGAAGACCTGATTATCCGACTCCGAATTGAGGAGGATAATAAAAAGAAAGGAGGAGTACCTCCTCAGTGAAGGCAAATGTCATTGAGCATGGCAAATCTTCTGGGGTAAGGAAGAAGCCCCCTGTGAACAAGGGCTCTAAGTTGGGGCCAAGGGTGGTGTTGCAAAGAAGCTGGCATACAAGTCGCGGGAACCTGGTTATCAGTTATTTGGGAAGTGCTACAACTGTGGTAGCGAGGGGTTTTAGCTTTACTAGGGCTACACGTCACATCTGCGCCGAGAATGAGCTATTTACAACTTTCGAACTGGTTACAAACGGTGAGAAGTTGTTTCCGGGAAACTTTACTACCTCATTTGTTGAGGGAAATGTGGTCTTGAAGTTAACCTCAGGAAAGAGCTAACCTTGAACAAAGTCCTGTATGTTCTGGACATTCGTTAGAATCTTGTCTCAAGGTCTCTTCTCAGTAAACATGTTTTTCGCATGGTTTTTTGAGTCCGACAAGGTCGTTCTGACCAAGAGCAGAGTGTATGTGGGTAAGGGTTATATGTTGGGGGGTATGTTTAAACTCAATGTAAAGACTATTATCCCAAAGATGAATAAAGGTGCATCTTCTTCTGCTTACATACTTGAGTCTTCCATTTTGTGGCATGGTAGACTAGGACATGTGAACTTTGAATCTTTACATAGATTAATCAAGTTAGATCACATATACCATCTTTTAAGATTAAATCCGAAACACAAGTGTGAAACTTGTGTTGAAGCGAAGTGGACAAGATCCCATATGAGTTATGGAAAGGCGTTAAGCCTTCTTATAAATTCTTATGAATGTGGGGGTGTCTTGCAATAGTGGCGATTCCTACACCTAAACGGGTTAGGATAGGCCCGAAATCCGTGGATTGTATATTCATTGGTTATCCACATAATAGTAGTGCATATCGGTTTCTTGTACATAAGTCTGAAACTTTAGACATTCACAGGAATACCATCATGGAGTCAAGAATGCATGTTTCTTTGGAGACATTTTTCCTTACCGAACCCAAGAAGGGTTCCGAGGTTTTGGAGCAATTTGATGAGCTTGCTAGTGATGATGATCATTTTGATTATCAAGTTGAGAATCAAGGTGATGATCAGTCTAGAAAGAGTAAAAAGGCTAGGATGTCCAAGTCTTTTGATCCAGACTTCTTGACTTATATGGTTGAGAACGAACCTCAAACTTTCCACGAAGCTGTGACTTCTCCTGAGAGTCTTTTATGAAAAGAAACGATCAAAAGTGAGATTGACTCCATCTTACACAACCATACCTGGGAGTTGGTAGATTTACCTCCAGGTTGTAAGCCTTTAGGCTGCAAATGGATGAAGGACGATGGGTCAATTGACAAGTATAAGGCTAGGCTCGTTATCAAAGGGTACAGGCAACGAGAAAGCCGGGATTACTTTGATACGTACTCACCTGTAACTAGGATAATATCCATTCGCATGGTGATTGCGATAGCAGCTTTGCGCAATCTGGAGATACACCAGATGGATGTAAAGACAGCTTTCTTAAATGCGGATTTGAATGAAAAAATCTATATGGAGCAACCTATAGGGTTTTCAGCTCCAGAGCAAAGCAAGAAAGTCTGTAAACTTGTCAAATCTTTGTATGGTTTGAAGCAAGCGCCTAAACAATGGCATGAGAAGTTTGACAACGTAATGTTGTCAAGTGGGTTTAGAATCAACGAATGTGACAAGTGTGTTTATGTCAAAGACACTGACAGAGGTTATGTCATTTTGTGTCTATATGTTGATGTTATGCTCATTATAGGTAGTAATGATGAAATGATTAAAACTACCAAGAAGTTGTTAAATTCTAAGTTTGACATGAAGGATATAGGCATTGCAGATGTTATTCTGGGAATTAAGATTACCAGAACATCTGGCGGAATTGTACTTTCTCAGTCTCATTATGTTGATAAGATACTTGAGAAGTTTAGTGGATCAGATACGAGTGTGTCATCGACACCTGTAGACTTAAGTCTATATTTTACCAAGAATAATAAAGAGAGTGTCTCTCAGTTAGAATATTCTCGGGTAATTGGAAGTTTAATGTATCTGATGAGTTGTACTAGACCGAATATAGCTTACTCGGTTAGCAGGCTTAGTAATACACAAGTAATCCCGATGCTTCTCTTTGGAAGGATATTGTGCGGGTGTTAAGGTATTTACGCTACACTCGGGATTATGGGCTGCATTATACTCGATATCCAGCGGTGCTAGAAGGCTATAGTGACGCGACTTGGATATCAGATATAAAGGACTCAAAATCCACTAGTGGCTTTGTGTTCATTCTTGGTGGGGCAGCCGTGTCTTGGAATTCTTCCAAGAAAACGTGTATATCTTGATCAACGATGGAATCAGAGTTTATTGCAGCGGGAAAAGCTGAATGGCTTCGCCATTTCATTGAAGATTTGCCACGTTGGTCTAAACCTGTGCTAGCTATTTGTATTCATTGTGCTAGTCAATCTGCAATTGGTAGGGCACAGAGTAATATGTATAATGGAAAGTCTAGACATATCCGTCGTAGACATAATTCCATACGACAACTACTTTCGAATGGAGTTGTCTCTATAGACTATGTAAAGTCTAAAGACAACATTGCGGATCCGTTAACCAAAGGATTTAATCGAGTGTTAGTCGAAACGTCGTCAAAAGGAATGGAGTTGAGGCCTTTGGAAGTTACCAGAATGGAAACCCAACCTAGTTGACTGGAGATCCCAAGATCTAGGTTCAATGGGACAACCTAATTGCGTGTAACGGTGTATGTCACTGAGGAGGTTAAACCTCCAGCCATTCCTTTTATCAGTGATACCTGCAAGTGTAGAGGTTAAGCTGAGCTTTTAATGACTCTAGTGTGTTAAGATGTTGAGCTGAGTATAGCAGGATACTCAAGTAGAGTCACCTATGTGAGTGTGAAGTGGGGCCGCTTCTAGAAGAATTGGGCAGGCCAAGATTCTTTGAAATCACTCGCTGAACTAGGCCAGTGTCCAGGGCCATACAGGGCACACCAGTGAGAACAGAATGGTGGTAGGAGTAATTCCCGTGTGAGATCTATTGTCTCAGTTTACATAAACGGCAGAGCAGTTCAAGATGTCATATTCACTGATCAGCCAGTAAACTCGATAGGTTTTCACTGGGAGAGGTTCAAAGCCAAAAGCTACATTCTCTGATGTCGGGATTAGTCCGTTGTATTCTCTCTCCGAGTCTTTATTGTTGAACGGTGTCCGTTTGTTGAGTCATTCGGTCAATTTTTATTCATGTGGGGGATTGTTGGAAAAAATGATTTTTTGGTGATTTTAATTTAATATTAAAGTAGGTCCCAACCATCTATTATGTTGGGTCCACGTGGGCCAAAAACCATTGAGAATTGAATAAGAAATTGCCAAAAAATTGCCTCATGATGTTAGATTCATGAATGAGATTTTAAAGGGTATTTAAATCCTTTTTCTTGGCTAAAGGGTGTGAACCTGTTGGGCATCCGAACTTTTCATCTTTCTGGAAAGGGGTTATGGATCCTGGTTAATGGGGCTTTAATGACCAGCCATAAAGGGCTGGAGGCTCTTCCTCTCTCCCCTATATATGTATAAATTGAGACCCTCCTGTCAAGTCTCAATATAGAAATTTTTGCTTCCATTTTACAAGTCAGTTTGCCAGAAAGTTCCTACTGTGACAAAGTGCTGCCACTATTTTTGTTCGTTAAGCTAGACAGAGAGTGCTTCTGCCGTAACTGGTTTTTGACCGTCGTATCTTGGGAGACAGACGCCGAGATTCCTCAAGCACTCGACCCGTGAGGCGGCGAAATCTGTTTTAAGGAAACTACTACCGTGCAGGCTTCGGTTTGGTTTCTTTACCATTTTATTATTTTGTGTATTTCTGTTGAAATTTAGTTGTAATTATCAGCATATGTTCTTGGTATATAATTTTGATTTCTTCATAAATCTATTTATTTAATTTCACAATTTAAACAACAATACATTATGTTGCCATTTTTTGTTTCTGATCGATTGCTCAAATACATGTTTGTGCATATCGTATATGCAACAATTTTTCAATGTTGATTGATTTTATGCTATCTCAAATGACGTAATGTACATTCAATTGAATTGATTAACTATCACTTGGAATGGTTTGTTTGGAATAGTACTCCTAACTATATCACTCCGGATGGTCAATATATCTCCAATTTGGATTGCGACAAGATATTTGTTGAATACGTGCCATTATTCTTATTTGAATGTTGGATTTTGTGATTGATTCACTCACACCTTTTTTTATGCAATAAAATATTTCTCGTTCCAAGTCACCAGAGAAACTAAGACTGTTAAAAACAAAAGGCAAAGGCAGGGTAAGGTTAATTGTTATATTGTGCTTGAGCTTTAATGTGTATCATGGGTGCTACTCCAAGTTCATGTCGTAATTGGTATTGATTGGTAGAATGCCATTTTCTATGTATGAGTTGAATCAAATTAAGACTTGGATTTTAAAAAAAATAGTAATTTTATTGCTTGGGGATCTTGATCATATTATGGATGTGATTATGGATGTGATGAGGGTTGATAGTGTACCTATCTTAAATTAGTTCTTCCCCTTTAGAATGAGCAATGTCTTCATAATAGAAGTTATTAATGCCATTTTCTGTTATTTGATTTTGTAAGAAACAATAACATGATATTGTAAGCATTTGTACTAATTCTTTTTTTATTGCTAGACATTTTGTTATTAATTTTTTCATTTTGCTCTGGTTATCAACTTCATTTTCACCTCAGCAGCTTTATTATAGCATGATCTACTGCATTTTCACATCCGATTGGTCTAATTTACGTATTTTGAATAAATTTTTTCCTTCTTTTTTTGCTTTGTTCAGATTTCAGTTCCAACTTATCTTGCCATGAACAAATAGTAGAACTTCCCAAAGAAGCTTTTGGAACAGATGAAATCACGACAGAGAAAACTGTAGGAACTAAATCTCAAAAGATTCATAGTTATGTTTCACAGTCAGAAGTTGCTTTACGCTGTCGAGTTATGCCTCATCCATTCATAAAGAATCCATGCATCAAAGATGCTTCAGAAATTGAAGTAGATCCTTTCAGCAATAGAAGATCAAAGTGTGCAGGTATAAGCTCAGCAGGATCTTTTAAAATTTTCTCTGGCATCTTGGAAACCTCTTTTTCTTGAAACAACATTGTGAAAAAGTCAAGATTTCGATATCATGATATTATGACTCGAGAATGATTGGACACTTATACGATGATGAGTCAAGATTTCGATACTATTCTTAATATGTTCTTATTAATAGTGGCACGAGGTTGCAAGTTCTCTTTTAACTGCTATGATCACACTTTGACATCTGTTATGCAGTTCTCTTGGTAATGTTCAACAAAGCAGCCCTTTCCTTTTGACAGTTTCCCATCTGTAAATGTCATCACACTCTTTCAGGTGACTTATTTCGTTAAATTAGTTGAATGGACCAGCTTGCACATTATTGAGTTAGAAACTCTGCTTGTATTAGTGGTGATTGATTGTCGTTATTACTTGTGCACATGACTTGGTAGCTGTGTACATATTAATCTCATATATAGTTGAATATTAATAAAGAAAAGGCCGTATACAGAACACACTTTGCCGCACAATCCCCCATTGTAAATGTATCTGTAACCTATATATAAAAGAATGGAAGCAGGTCTACTTGAATCGAACACATCAAATTCTCCAATTTGCCCTGCTTCTTTGCTTCGAAACCTGAGGCTTTGACAGAGTCCATGTCCACGTGAGGTAACCGAATGAGGACTCAATGAGAGATTTCCATGTATGCTGTCTAGAGTGTTCTTGTGGCAGTGAACTGATTCTATTAAATCATATATATTGCTGCGATTTGGCATTCACTGTGTCCAGAGATCAACTCCCAAACTGCACAATTTGAATTTAATGTTAGTGAACCCATTTTTTTTATTTTTTTTTTATCTAATCAGGTCCATTTACTGATTCATATGACGGGCCTTAAAATTATTATACAGTATGGTGCAATCCAATTGTTTTACTATGCATCAAATCTTCTACATAATTAGTCATAATTTACCAGATGGTTCACTATTATGGATTTCAAGATAAACTGATCCAAACCTCTGCCAACATCATATTGATGGAGTTAATTATTTCTTAGGTTTTGGCCTTGCTTTTAATAAGTTATTAGGTATTAGTTAGAATATGTTTCAAGCCATGGAACCTTGAATTATGTGATGGTTTACATTTAGAACTGATCAATGGCTTGTATATTTGATGTCTATAAGTTTTACTTTTTATTTCTTTGTTTTTCCTATTAGAATCTCTCATGGATTAATGGTTGTTTGTGATGGAAGATTGGGGTGCAACAGCTTATGCATATTTATTTACGTCACATCTGTTTACTCATATGCTTTTTGTGTTGCTCGCTTATGCAAATGAATCAAATATACTATTTTTTATCCTCTCAATTAGAAAGAAAAATTATTTTTTTAAATTCTACTCTTACTAAATAAGAGAGCTTAATGACTTGAAAATGCCTTGCTCACTTGGGTTTTGCGTTAAAGTACACAAATGGATTTGCACTAAAGTACACAAATGGATTTGCACTTATAAATGCTAATGGCAATGAAGTTGCTCACTTCGGAAAGGCTGAAGAATTTTTAGCCAAGACAAAGAAAAAATTAGACAGGTATTATGGAAGCTTTAACTCTTTAAAGGTATATATGACTCTGAAGAAAAAACCCAAAAGAACTTGTTCTGTCTTTTTTTTTTTTTCTTTTTTATTCATAAAATCACAAAGTGTTTTATGTATAGATCTCTATAATTACCAAAGCTAGAGGCTCAATTTCTAATTTGTTAGCTAAAGAAACAATGATACTGATGCATTACACAGAGTACAATTCGGACACACTGACACGAGAACAAAAATTGTAGTTGCGACGCAACCCCCACCCGCAAAACATTTGATTAGGCTTTTCACAAGCTTCAAAGTGATAAACCTATGAAAATTTGTACACGCATGACAAACTTGTTATTCAGATTGTTTAATCCGTACGATTTTTATTTGATAGGAATTGACCTATAAAATTTCATATTTCTGACATCTTTCTCGGTTGAAACTTCCAAGCGTCTCATCAGTGTGGAAATAATTATACTTGGTGCATTGGTAGCAGGAGCTCGGGACATGTCATTTGACTCCTACAGCTATGCTATTGTTTTTATATCAAATATCTACACAGCAATATATCTTGTTTCTTAGCTCACATTGGTACATTCATTTTTTTTTAAAACATCTTTCCATTTCTCATTTGTAAACATAAATTTCAGAATATAAACCTTACACTTCGGATCATTTACCATGTGTATTATCAAGAAATCAAGACAAAATGACATACCTGAATCCATTGATGAACGGTTAAACGGAAGCGTGATTATCAATAAACTCTTTGTTATTGATTATGTTATTGCCTTCTAATCCTTTCCCCTTTGGTGCCTTATGTTTCTCCTTGAGAGGATTTAGAAAAATGGCAGTGTTCTTTTTTTCCACTTGGGAAGGAATAGGGACCATAACCTTTTAAAGGTTGTAATTGGTTTTCAAAACTGAAAGGTTGTGGAAGTTCAAAAGGAATGAAAACCAACTTTAACCATTATTGGTTTTAATTTCTATTTATTGGTTTTCAAAACTGAAAGGTTGTGGAAGTTCAAAAGGAATGAAAACCAACTTTAACCAATATGTTTTAATTTCTATTTCTGCCCCTCATAGAAATAGAAATTATACAACTAGTATCTACACATTAGGTCCATAACACATATACCCTTAAGCCCTTAAGCCTATTAACTAAATTGAATCACTTAAATTGTAGGCTTCTTATAAATGATAACACCACATTTAATTATGTGGTCCCATTGAGACATTATCTAACAATCTCCCACTGGACCACATATGTATCCTGAAAAATGTGCTTAACTTTAGTGAGCTCAGAAATTTGTTATCATAACTTGAGGGTATCCAAACAATCTTGTCCATTAACTATATTAATATAGGATCAAAGCGGTCTTCGTTACATCAATCGGAACTCGACCCACCAATGGTCACGTATACTAATACAGCTAAATGACATAGATCAATCATGGATGCGTAGCATGGAAATTACATGTGATGTGATCCATACATGCCTATTTCCAACTGGTCCTACTTAACTTTATTGAGATCAATACTTCACAATACGTAACAGAGCGTAATAAACTGAATATTTCATTTCTGCAGAAATTAATCTAATTACATAGATAAAACTCAAGGCTGACATAAAGCAGTAATATAAATACAAACTCTCACTAAACCAAAATATTCTCAAATAGAACAACACCCATCTGAGCAGTGTGCTCATGAAAGACCTTGGGTGGTAGTCCCTTCGTAAGTGGATCCGCTATCATGGAGTTTGTCCCAATGTGCTCTATGGAAATCTGTCCACTCTGCACTCTTTCTTTTACAACTAGGAACTTGATATCAATATGCTTTGATTTTGTCGAGCTCCTGTTGTTATTGGAATATAAAACTGCAGACTTATTGTCACAATATAACTTAAGTGGTCTTTCAGTGCCTTCCAAAATACACAACCCAGTGACAAAATTCCGCAGCCATATCCCTTGGTTTGATGCCTCATAACATGCTACAAAATCTGCGGCCATGGTATGACAACATCTCAAGATACCTAGCACAACATTAATACCAAGCCTTTGGGTAGTGATATTAATTGTAAGTGGTATTCTTGTTGTAATGATCAAACATTGACAATAAGTTATGTCAAATAACAAATCTATCTTTTGATGGATTTATTATTCACATTAGGTTTCCTTTACAATTGGCACGTGTTTATCACCACAAAATGTGTGTGTAATTCTGCCAAGTCTTAATCATGTCTTTGGACCGATAAATACCCGCATGAGATACACAGACATGAACATCAAAACATTCCATATAAAACAATCTAGACAAGAGAGATCACTTTTGTGACATCTTGTTTGAATTGACTTATATTGAGAATGTTAGAAAATTAAATTTCTGTAGACGTTGTATGAAATTACATTAAATTTAAAGATTTCTAAATTTGTGACCCCGTATATATTATATAATCTGCAGCAATCCCAATTATATACATACATATATAAATAGAATTGACGGGTCCAAAAACAAATAGTTTTTGTGATGTTCAAAATTAAACCGATCAAATCGCAAGATATATCTATATATATATATATATATATAAATACATGATGTTCATCCATTTGAGAGAAAACAAAAAAAAAAAACTGCCCACCGAATCATTTTACAATTCCAGAAAACAGATTGCCATTTTCACAGAACAAAACAGGAAAAAAACATAATTTACATCCATAAGAAAATTCAGAATCTGATTCCAGGAAACTAAATAGAATGAATAAAGCATATCAATTCTGATAAGACACATGATATGCTGGCTCTGATACCAAATGTAAACATAAATTTCAGAATATAAACCTTACACTTCGGATCATTTACCATGTGTATTATCAAGAAATCAAGACAAAATGACATACCTGAATCCATTGATGAACGGTTAAACGGAAGCGTGATTATCAATAAACTCTTTGTTATTGATTATGTTATTGCCTTCTAATCCTTTCTCCTTTGGTGCCTTATGTTTCTCCTTGAGATGATTTAGAAAAATGGCAGTGTTCTTTTTTTCCACTTGGGAAGGAATAAGGACCATAATCTTTTAAAGGTTGTAATTGGTTTTCAAAACTGAAAGGTTGTGGAAGTTCAAAAGGAATGAAAACCAACTTTAACCATTATTGGTTTTAATTTCTATTTATTGGTTTTCAAAATTGAAAGGTTGTGGAAGTTCAAAAGGAATGAAAACCAACTTTAACCAATATGTTTTAATTTCTATTTCTGCCCCTCATAGAAATAGAAATTATACAACTAGTATCTACACATTAGGTCCATAACACATATACTCTTAAGCCTATTAACTAAATTGAATCACTTAAATTGTAGGCTTCTTATAAATGATAACACCACATTTAATTATGTGATCTCATTGAGACATTATCTAACAATCTCATTGATATGTGAGACATTGCATATCTTGTGTTGATATGTTTTCTTAATCTTCTCAGGAAAGTCAAGTGGCCTCAATAGCTCTGGCCTCATGTGGTGCAATGGTAAGATGGTAGGTCTCCAACAAATTCACATCTTTCGAGTTCTAAATTTTTCTACAGAAAATAAAATTTACTAGCCTCCTTAAGCTTAAATAACTTAGTCCTGCAATTGTTTCTTTAATTGAATTTTTTGAAGGATTCCTATGGACCGATTACCATGGTAATTTGTATCATGCCAAATGGCCATTTGGCATAGTAGTGAATATATTTTTTGTGTACGGAGGACTTGGTTTTCGTATGATTTTTTGTTTTGTATGAAATTATTATTTTAGGTTGGAAATACTTACTTTGTATGGAATTTGAAATTAAAAGTTATTCCTTTTTGGATGGTTGTAAGTGAAATGGATGTAGATTGTGTAATGGTTGATAATATATGTATTGTTTTGTTTATATATATGGTACATGCTACACGGAATACATATAGGCTGTGGACAAATTATTTATAAAAAAAAAAACGCAAAATGATATTTTTGGCGACTAAACAATTGGTAGCTGCAAATGAAGTAAATATTTTTAGCAACTAAATAGTTGGTAGATAAAAAAAAATAAAATGAAAACAAATCTTTTAGTGACTAAATATTTAGTAGTCATAAAAAAAAAGTAGACTTTAGGCAACTAAGATTTTAGTAGCTAAAATAAATCAAATCAAAAAAGTAAAATTTGACGACAAACTTTAGTGGCCAAAAAAAAAAAGCAATTAAACTTTAGGCGACTAAAACTTTTGTAGCTAAAAACAAATTAGATTTTAGGTAACTAGAACATTTAGTAGCTAAAAAAAAATTGGCGACTAGAACTTTAGTTGTCGTAAATAATTAAAGTTTTTGGTGACAAAAAGTTTTAGTCGCTGAAAATGCAATATTAATTTTATTTGAAACCTTTTGGTGACTAAAAAATTAGTCGCCAATTGAGGACTTTCAGCGACTAATCCTTTTTAGTTGCCAATTACCTTTCCCGACAATTATTTCGCGACTAATCTAGAGACCAAAAAATTTAGTTGGTAAAAGGTTTTGGCGACTCAAAAGTGACTTTTGATGACTAAAAATTTAATTGCCAAAAGTATCGTTTGTTGTGCAAATGTCCAACCCATGTTCCATTATCCTTTGAGGTGCTTGTCAATGGTTAACATTGGAATTTTTAGAATAAGTCCAAAATGTAGAGCATTATTAGGTTGCCATATTAGCCAAGATCAACGGCGAATGTGCAACCCATGTTCCATTATCCTTTGAGGTGCTTGTCAATCAATCCAAGACTATCTCCATCAGCAGCTGGGACAAGATAGGCAGAATTTTCCATGACTAACTTAGACCTAGACCTGCTCACAAAAACTTAACATGACTCGAAAATTCGACCTCCTAAGACGAAAGAACTGAACAATTGGATAAATCCATTTAATCTATTTTCTAACAATTTGCTCGACATACAATTTAACCTTTTTTTATTTTTTGTTTTTGAGAAACCCATTTCCGGCATAAAAGTGAGCCTCTATAATTTGTAAAGTGCTTGAAGACCATTATACATGAGTTACACCATGGCCTAAAAGAAGTTTATTGACCTACTCACATTTGGTAATGGGATAAAAAAAGATAAGGGAGTGGGGATGAGACCCGGCCGACGTGTTTGTTATAATTTTTTTTTTTTTTTTTCATTTGATTGCAAGATAAGATGGGACACAAGAGAGAGGAGAGGATACCACCTGAACTCACATGTTTTTAATTACAGCATTGATAGAGACCCCCTCCAATCACTACTCCCACCACCCCACACACACGTGGCGGGTGGTGATTGAAAAAAAAAAAAAAAAACTGGCCAATGGGAGGGAAAGGGGGTCAAAGGAGGTGGAAGAGAAAGGGGGTTTGAAACATTTTTCTTTTAATTAATTAGACATTTGGTTGGGGAGGGTAACTGATACCATTTTTCTTTGAGATTGTCTGGATTAGGGCTTATTTTCTTCCTTCATTCAATAATAAAAAATAATTATATGTTCTTATCCTATTTTGAGATTGTCTCAATTATTCTTATTTATAACTTATATCCTTATATTTCTATTCATAACCTCATTCATATAGAACCTTAAAATATAATCCACGTATCAAAGTGGCCAATTGTACTATATTTAAACATCAATTCACTATTATTATTATTAAGTTTTGCACTAGTACTGCATAACTCGATAAAAATTATTTAAATTTAAGTCAAGTTTGAATTTATTTCATTTTCACTTTTTCCTATTTCTTTGAAGACTACCTCCTGTAATTTACGATCAAACACAACCCTAATCATGTTGACCTACCATCGCCAAAAGACTTAGACATTTACCAAAATCGTATTTTCTTTAAAAAAATTATTTCTTAAACTCAAGTATTCAACCTTAAAAACATTGCTTTAATTGTAAAAAAAAAGTAATAAATTCTCTAACTAATTAGGTCTCATTTAGCAACTCACTGTTTTAGCCTAAAATTTAAAAAATCACTAAAAAAATTAAAAAGTCAACAACTAATATTAAAAAGTCAAAATTTTCATTTTCTCTCTATTTTTTGCACATTTTTTCATAAAAAATAAAAAAGTCATTGTAAACATACTAATTTTTTTAACCTCATATTTTAACTAAAAAATCAAAAAGTTACTAAAAATAGTGGGTAGGTTTGGTTTGTGTTTCTGAAAAAAATTTCAGAAATTTTCTCTACAAACAAATTTCAGAAATTTTCTCTACCAAACAAATTTCCCAAAAAAATTTCCCAAAACACACAAACCAAACAAGTTTTCCAAACAAATCTCTCTCTCACACACATTAAATCAATCACTTTTTTCAAAACTCTCTCTCAAAACAATTTTCCAAAACAAATTTCCCAAAAAACCAAACCAAACATGTTTTCGTACTTTTTATCTCTAAAACATATCTCTCAAACACAAACCAAACATACCCAGTATGTTCCCACCTTAATCCAAAAAATAAAAAATAAAGGAAAATTTTATCGACAACTTGTGCAGTTGGAGGTGATTGACTGAACTGGTAAGAGTCACACCACTGAAATGCACAACATTCCCTTCCACTTCCATCATAGTAGACTTGATAGCTCACTTGACTCATGAGTGCTCTTCTATGGTACATCAGATTTAACTCACTTGACTATATTCATTCCTTTTCTTTCATCCACGAATCATACCCATCTTCCCTATAAATTCCCAACCAAACCTCTCACAATTGAGTCACCAAGGCTTAAAAAAAACATTCTACTTCTCTTTGTTCCAAATATGAGTTCTTATAAACATTCACTGTTGTGTCTTTCTATTCATCTTATTCTCTTTGTTTTAGCATTTGTTTCAAAAGCTCAAACTCAGTTAAATTCCAGCAACTTTTTCCGATCTGTTTACACCTTTGGAGACTCTTTCGTTGATCCGGGAAACAATAATTACATTGAGACTAATTCTAAGAGCAATTTCCCTCCTTATGGCAGGGATTTTGTGAACCATATTCCCACTGGGAGGTTTTCCAATGGGAGGCTTTTCCCTGATTTTCTTGGTGGGTTTTAATTGGTTCCGTATATATATATATATAGTTTCGATGCAAAATTTGTAATATTTTAATATGGGTATCAAGATGAATCCAATCACTGATGTGTTCAGTTTCTGTGCTAAATTTTTTTTAATCTAATGTGCTTGGAAAAGTGATTAAAATTTAAATTTAAACTCAGTGTAACGTGTAGGATGGATTTGAGTGCTGATTTAGTAGTTTTTTAAAGTGCAGCATACAGCTTGGGTGCTAAAAAGTACCAGCTTCCATTTTTGGATCAAATTGCACTTAACTCGTACCTGACGGAGCAACCCACGGCAATTAGTTTTGCCTCCGCCACCAGTGGCTTTGATCCACTTACAACAAACACAACCGTGCGTGTCTCTCTCTCTCTCTCTCTCTCTCTCTCTCTTCCTTGATTTAGATTCTTCTCTAAGAATTTATTGAATTGTTTGGTGCAGTTTACAGAGACTATTTATAATTTTTTTATTTTTTTATTTTAAGAGTTGTATGACAAGTGTTTAATGTGATTTTTTTTTTATAACTTTATAACGAAAAAAGCTCAATAGAGCTAACAAATGCCTTTTTTAGCAGTTTTTTTTTAAACTTAAGTGAATTTTATTTTAAAGATTATTATTTTTTTTAATTTTTTTTAGTCTTAGTAGACTAGACACTCTAAAAAAAATATAATTAAAAATGCCCAAGAAGTTCATTTTCTTTGTTTTTTTAAAATTTTCTAGTTTTTTTTTCTTAAAAAAAAAAATTTATTGCCTTCAAGTATATAGAAGAAGCTAAATAAATAATAAATTGTATTTTATTTTTAAAAAATCACTTAAGTAAAAAAAATTCAAATTTTTTTTAAAAAAATGTTGCCAAACTCTGTAACATGTTTCCCAGCAACCCAAAAATAGTACTGGCATCATACTAATATTTTGATATTTTTATAATAAATTTATATATGAAATTATTTATTTATTTATTTATTTTTTAACTAGAGTGATTTAGAATTAAGAGTAATTTGAAACTGAATTTTCAAAATTTTCCAGAATGCAATCCCAATGTCAACGCAGCTGGAGTATTTCAAACAGTACAAGGCCAAACTCCAGAACAAAATAGGAAAGAAGAGAGCTGCAGATCAGATCAAGAAAGCCCTCTTCTATGTGAATGCCGGATCGGACGATTTTGCTTTCAGTTATTTTGGAGATGGACTCAATCAAACTGTTCGATATCAGACTTATAAACTACCCGATTACGAGCAGTTCGTGCTCCAACTCATGCAACAATTCATTCAGGTTTCTTTTCATCCAACAACCCAACCATTCTTTTCTATTGAACACACTTATCATAATTTTTTTATTTTTTTATTTTTTCAATTTATAGGGATTATCAGACCAAGGGGCTCGAAAAATCGCAGTTACAGGTCTACCACCACTGGGTTGCATCCCTATTGTTATCACTCTACTTCCCGGACCAAAGGCATCTCCACAACGTAACTGTGTTGATTATCAGAATTCCTTTGTCAGAGATTTTAATTCACTGCTCCAGAATCAACTGAAGTCTATGCAGAGCAAGCTATCAAAGTTCGGCACAAAGATTGCTTATATAGACTTTGAACAACCATTACTCGATGTTATACAGAATCCCAACAAATACGGATTTACTAAGGTCAACAAGGGTTGCTGTGGGACGGGACTTTATGAAATAGGACGGAAGTGCAACCAGACAACTCCGGTATGTGCTGACACCTCAAAGTATGTATTTTGGGATGCAGCGCACCCAACGGAGAAGACATATGGCATCATATTTGCAAGCAATATTCCAACAATTCTTGGACTCATTAAGGACTAACTTTTGATTATCATCTTCCTGGTAGTTTCAATTTGGTCCCAAATGTCAACTTTTACATGGCTGCACTAGTGTTAGAAAAAAAGCCCATTAAACAAATGTGGCAAAATAATGTGTGCATCCTTTTTTTCATCTGCAGTGAAATAATGTAGTGTGTTTTGTTCATCAAAATCATGAAATGTCATAAGCCAGTTGGTTTCAGATCAAGAACTCTGTTTGTCTGATAGTAAAAATATTAAGTACTTTTTCTCCAACAGAAGATCTTCATTAAAATGTATATAAAAAAAAAAAGGGTACAAAGATATCAAAGCTATACCTTACAATCCAGGACAACCACAAAACAAAACAAAACTATATGCAAGATGACACCTGGGCTCAGAGAGAATTGCTGCAAAGCTTTCCTAGCTAGACCATGAACAAGCTAATGGCCACGCTCCATTCCGATGATCCTGCAAAAGACTGATTTACAATAAATAATAAATACAACTTATCAATAAACACATATAGTGTTGAAATTAATTATCATGATCCGAGCCTCTCAAACCAACCTGACTGTACCTGGGAGTTATAATTACATTACTCAAAAACATTAAATGAACACTAGCTCCTCTTCCACAATTAAAAAATTGCCGTAATTCTTTCTACAAATTAATTCTTTTTCCATCGTCAATTCATCAAAATCACATTCTTCATTGATACCTTACTAGAGGTGACAAGCAAACTTTTAGAATATTCAATTCAAGCAAATTGATGTTTTATTTTGAGAGCTAATATTAATTTCCAGGTCCATTCAATATATAGAGAAAGGGAAAAAGTATGCCATTTCACAACATTATAATTATCTACAGAAAAGGGAAATGTGAAACTCGGGATAAAAGTAGAATAACAAAAATACAATTGCAGATGCTTATGAATATAACACCAATATTGGTAAAAGTTTGGAACAAAAAATAGAGTAAAACCATCAGTATTTTATCCGATTTTTGACATCTGTTTGGACATTTTGTGACAATCAGCTAAATGAAAAGTTTACATAAACACAATGGAGTATTTTTTGACAAGACCCAAATTGAGTCTAGTGAACAAAGTTGTTCAATCATCCGTATTAATCAACAGAAACAATATCAAGTGCAAATTATTTAAATGAGCATTGCCTATTTGGACACAACACAAGGGTATTCAAGTATAGCAATAAATTTATTATAATTGCCTTGCCCAATTTAGAAATTATCAGTAACTCCATAACATTATTATAGAAAAATCTCAGAAACCAGGATGACTTAGAATAACAGTAACTCCACAACATTATTATAGAAAAATCTCCGAAACCAGGATGACTTAGAAACTTACAGTAAGTATAGGGAAGACTAAAAAGCGATGGCATCATATAGTTGCCCAAATAGCGTCAACAAGAATGTGAATCATCATCATGATGGTTGCTGAGCCAAATTACACAGATGCAAAATGGAGGAGGAACAGGAAGGTGGGGTGGCCACTAGAAAGAAAATGGAAAAGTATCCTCCAAAGTCCCACCAGTCAATCTACAACCAGCCTTTGGAGCCAATCAGGACCCGGCCTTCTAGTCCTGATATCATCCAACTCAAATGCCCACTGAACATGTTGTAGTAAAATTGATGAATCCAACAAATAAAGAATCATATCTTCTTTAAGTTTGGATCATTGCCCGGTTATTAAAAGGCTTCCATCACCATATTGGGATGAACATTGATCAGAATATGATTGTATGCACCAAATTTCCTCCCAAAGTCATCACACCAGCGCAAATGAAATCAGACCTTCATAAAATAAACTTTCTTGTACGTGCTTTATTTTTCCATTTAAAGGTTTGCTATCCTTAAAACTTTTTATGAGGGTATGTAACATACTAGAATTAACAGAATCAATTCAAAAATTACAGTAACCCCATAACATTATCATCAATAAATCTTGGAAACCAGGGAAGACTTGGAGACTTACAAAACTATAGGGAAGACTGAACAAGAATGGCATGACATAGTCGCCCAAATAGCATGAACAAGATTGACATCATCATGATTATGTTTGCCGAGCCAAAAAACAGAGCAAAAAAATGGAGGAAATGGAAGGTGGGGTTGCCACTACAAGGTTAATGGATAAGCATCCTTCGAACTCCCCACTGGTCTATGTCAAGTTGTCAACCTTCATCTGGGGCCAATCAGCACCCTGCAAGAAGACCATAGACAAGTGGAGACATTATCCAATCATCCAACTCAGATGCCCCAATAAACAATGTTGTAGTCCAATTGATGACTCACAGAAACAGAGAGCCATATCATCATCTGGGTATGGATCATTGCCCAGTTATTAAGAGCCTTCCATCACCATGTTGGGATCAATACTGAATCAGAATATGATCTCAGGCACCATCTATCAAATTTTCTCAATAAGTCACAAACCAATGCAAATGAACTCAGACCTTCACAAAAAAATAATTTCCCGCACTTGCTTTGTCTTGCCATTTATATTTATGCAATGTTCAGCACAGTATTGTTTGAACGTGACTCCATTGACATAACCATTTAATGAAATGGCCAATACAGTATTGTTTGAAGTGGCTGCCCTACAACCCATTTTCCTAGGGTTACAAAATCAAAAACACCACCTCGATGAATTTGACAACTGATAAATCCAAGATTCTTGAGAACTACTCACCATAACACATTGAATCAAAGTCACACAACCAATTTTCCTGCATTTGTCTTCCCTGTGATCTCCATGAAATGATCAATACAGTACCTTGTGAAACAATTCAGTATAAACCCAATCAAATTCAACAAAAGAAGACAAAGCCTCTACAGCATCTATCAAATTTCCTCTAACAGTCTTCACATCCATGCAAATGAGATCAGACCTTCACAAAGCAAACTTCTTGCACTTTTATTTTGCCATTTATATGTTAGGGATCGATACAGAATTGTTTGAAAAGGTCGCCATTGACACAACCATTTGTATGAATGATCAATTCAGTATTGCTTGAAGGTGTCAACATCAACACAAATTCAATAACATGTAAAAAAACCCATAACATCACAAGCTAATTCCAGGTGAGAGCACAAAATCTCTTCAAAGATTCAAATTTTTCTACAATCCATATTCCTAGAGTCAAAATCAAAAACCACAACTTGAGCAAATTTGATTTCCAATTAATCCAAGTTCCTTCAGAATTTGTTATAAAGTGTATCAAATCAAAGGTATACAAAACAAATTTTCTTGCACTATGATCAATATAATACCTTGTGAAACGAATCAGTATGAACCCAATCAAATTCAATAAGACAAAGACGAAGCCTCTTCAAAGATTCAGTTTTTGCACAATCAACTCTGTTCGGGGGTCAGGAAATTGAAACTGCACCCGAAAAACTCGAACTTTCCCACACCTCAATGCCTTCAGAATCTTCTCTACAAACAAACAACCTATCCCCACCACCTTCAATTTTGGTAATAACCCCTCTTTCTGAATCCACAACTTTATCTACATAATTCCTCCTATATGAACCTTCATGAAACTCATTTTCTCTCTCTACATTTCCTTCTCTCTCCTGAACCCTAGACCACACCTCCAACCCACCATCTCTACCCACAAACACCTGCTTCCTATAGCAATGAATCACACTATCACTACCTCCACCAGTGTTTCTCATACTGGGGTTTTTATCTACCAAATATACCCATGGATCTTCCCCTAATTTACGCAAATCTGCCATTGCCAAATCTCCAGATTTCGAACAGACCTTGAACAGAATCGACTCGTCCGTGTCAACATCAACGTCTGCGAACGAGTCTCCGAACCTGCTGCTTCGGCCCGAGCCTGGCTCGTTCGTCTCCCAAACCACCGTTCCGGATCTAGGGTCCCACAACCGGACGTAACCGGAGTAACCGAACGCACCGGACGTGACGGCACTTCCGACGAGGACGCCGGAATCCGGCAAGTACGTCAGCTTCCCGGCGACCATCGTTTTGGAAGAATTACCGGATTGCCGCGCGAACTCCGACGAGATTTTCAGCGACGATTTGTCGATTACGAGAACGCAATTCTCTCTGTGGTAACAATCGAAGGCAGAGAAGACTGAGTCGGGCGAGTCAGCTATGGCGGTGACTCGGGCCTTGTAGATCCGAGGATCGGACGGGTCGGTCCAGTCAGCAAATCCGACATGCCGCCCGTTTGAGAGGCTGTAGAAGTGGAGCCCCGACGTTGTGTCTGATCCCACGGCGGCGATCTCGGGGCGGACTCGGTGGATCGAGGTG
Source organism: Camellia japonica (assembly GCA_030407325.1). Classification (NCBI taxonomy): domain Eukaryota; kingdom Viridiplantae; phylum Streptophyta; class Magnoliopsida; order Ericales; family Theaceae; genus Camellia; species Camellia japonica. The sequence goes on from JAPPVO010000016.1 coordinate 9,237,195, forward strand.
ATTTGATCCAGGTGAGTCCGAATCGTTCCGGCATGAGTGAGATTCGAGTCGTAGGCCGAGATCTGACCGCCGTGAGCCATCCACAGCGATCCACTGCCGTCGTCAGCGGCGAAGGCGGAGACGACGCCGTCGGAAGCCGGTCTGACGGTGGCGACAACGGAAGCGTCGATTCCGCTGAGTCGACTCGGCAGCATCGCCGATTTGAGCTGAGACTCGATGCCGTAGTAAGAGGCTTCATCGGCGAGTTCTTGTTTGGTGAACCGGCGAGAAGTGGAGGGAAGGCGGTTGGACCGGAGGAGAGAGAGAAGTACCGAGAAGATTTCAGGGTCGCGGTCTATGAAAACCGGGTCTGAGAACAGATCTTGGCGAGGCCGGTTCGAGAGGGCGGCGAGGAGGGAGTCTGGACCGCCGGACCGGAGGGTGGAGACGGTGGTCTCGAAGAGTTTGCCGCCGACGTTGAGCTTGATGCGGTCGCTGGGTTGGGTCCTGAGGGCATTATCGGAATTGCGCTCCATTTATGTAGGAGAAGAATTAGAAGCACATGTGGCGAATACAGTGGGTTAATGGGTTTTGATCTAGCATATTATGGAGGTTGTACTTGTCTACTATTTCTTATAATATCATTTTACTATTTGATTCTTATTTTTGTTTTTTTTTATTTTTGTTAATAAATGAAAATTTTAATATACACATCTTTAAAAATGGTATATTATATACATTCTTAATTATATTAATTTTTTTTGTAGTTATAATCAATTTTTTTTATTTAGTTATAATATTATTTCAGTTATAAATTATGAGTTTTTAGTTATGCGTCATATTGTGTTTGGTTATTATTTTATTTTTTTTTAGTTACGATTCAAAAAATTAAAATTATGTCATTTTTCTTTTTAGTTATAAGATATACATGGTGCACATCCTTTGAAAGTATTTCTCATACTCCAATAGTTTCATCAAATCTAAGCGATCGTTTGGCCAGTCGTCTGGTTTAAAGTTTCATCAAATTCATCTCAAAATCGATTGTTCGAGAGGACATCTGACCTAATGGTCACCTACAAATTTGATAAAAGAATAAAGCTCCATTGATTTGATGAAAAAAGTAACTCTCCTTTTATTTGATATTAGTTTGATGAAAGGGTTGGAGCTCACGATTTAAGCATTTTTTTTTATCAAATTTGAATTTGATAACAGATTTGATAAGGGATTGGAGATCGTCTAATTTAGGGTGGTTGGGAAGTTTGATTATTGGCTAAAATTTTTATTTTTTTGCTTTTAATGATTTTTTATCAAAATTTTTGATCTGTCTTATGTAGACGAATATAGTTAAAAAAATTCAAAAATTTCAAAAAAAAAAATGAAAAAGCCAAAATAAGCCTAAAGACTTCACTATTTTTTTGTCTTGAACTATTTTTAATAATTTTTTGTTAAATTTTTTGATTCATCTTATCGAGTTAAATGGAGAAACCTAAATGTTTTTACTAAAGACGAAAGTAAAAAAAAGACAAACAAAAACATAACAAAATAAAAAAATTACCAAATAAACAAACACCAAACGCCCATCAGTGGTTATTTTAATGTTTTTATTATTATCTTCTTTAGGTGATTATGTGGCATTATACGACATGTCATAAAGATTCTTAAATTTGCCCATTTTTTTTAATTATTATTTATTATCCAATTAAGTTATGAGTGATGCACCAATAAATCTTAAATTATGGATTTATGCACTGTTTGGTCCTGAAAGATTTGTTACAGACGGAAAGGTCCTATTATACACAATATTACCAATAAGGGGTGTTGTAATGTGCACGTGTGTTACAAAGTAATGGACATTAATGGTATTTTACACGGTGCGAATTTACGAAATTAGGTAATCTTCATTTCCTTTGTGGTCGGTGTTGAAGCCGGGGAAATAGAAAGATTCTGGGAGATCAATGTTTAGTCTGTAAACATCGGATTGTTTGAAATGGAATTGTGGTTATAACGTTTGCATCTCCGAAAATGAAGCATGGAAATCCTAGATGTAGGGAACCCAAAAACATTAGATATGACATCGATTCAGTCACTGTATGCGATTGATGAAGCATAAAGGACGAATTGAACGGCAATTGTTGAACGACACTTGCAATACCCTGATTATGGTTCGAAAACATAGCGTCAAGGTGTGTAGATTTGGGACATCGTAACATGATACAAAAGCAATAAGGTATCTATTTTGTTATGTGGTTTGAGTTTTCTATTGTAATGTTGTATGATTTGGGTTTACGTTATGTATATGGTGATAGTTGTTATGATATGTATAGGTTTGTGAAGTTGGTGTATTGTTACTGTAATGTTTGTTATGAAGTGATGTTAGCTTGATTTGCCATGTAATGTTGTTTGTTGTCGAAAGTGGGTAGTCACTGAAAAGAAGACATTGTAAAAAATAAAAGAGTAGTTGTCACGTGTGGGTGTGCAAAGATATGATTTGGTTGATGATGTGCTTCCCTATTTTAACCCAGTAGAGTGGTGCTAATGTTATGTCGAGTATGCGTTAGTCTGAATGATTTATATAACATTAGGATATGGTTTGGCATAAGTAAGCATTGTTGGTTCCTTTGTTCGGGAATGGATTTTAGATGTTATGTATCGGTCTTTTAGTTGAATGCATTTTTGTTGATGTCAAACACGTTGGCATTGTTGGAAAAAGAGGAAGTGCAGTAACATTAGAGAATTGGATATTGGATTGCATGTGTGTGACGTCGATTTGGGGACGTCGACGTAGCATGCGGTAAGTAAACATTGTTTGCGAAATTTCCATGTAAGATAGTGTAGACGTCCCCGAACACCCCGGGAGGGTTAAGTCCCGTTCCGTTCATATTGGGGTTACTACAGTTCAAGGACTCAAATGTCACGGTTCTTAATCTTGAACCAAAGAGTCTAAATCCGGCAAATCGATTTTGAAAACAGATTTTTTGAAAAGAAGTGCCAAACATGGACTGCTTTGCCAGATACAGAGTCACCACCTAAATGTTTTATTTTTGGGAAATTTAGGAAACCCTGACTTGTTGCCTAAGGCCACGTGTCCGTCATCACCAAAGTTGCCTCGGCTCGGGAACTTGGGTAAGATTGGGGAAGGTCACTTCGTGAGCACCCCCGCTCACCCGGTCAAAGACCGGCCTCTACTAACCATGATATCTATTTTTGAAAACATTATGTGTTCTTATTCCGGTTATTAGCCTAGGTTACTATGTGATGCGCACAGCATACAAGTATAGACCGGGTCACCTGAATTGGAACAAAGGATTTCATGTTTGAAAGATGGTTTGCTACCCGCAGGTAGGCTTAAAATGCAGATTTTGCCACCCTCGGGTGGGCTTAAAACACTTGATGAATTGTTCCAATCCAAATAACCCAACCTCCACCCACAGGCATTCAGGCAGTTATATCACATAAGCATATAGCCTCATGGTAAGCATGCTATTCATGGCAACACTCGCACGCATGCAAGGATGCTAAAGCATAAAAACTTACCGAGTACTCCAAGCCAAAAACAGAAGCTCATTAGAAATCATGCATGATCCTAAATATGCTGAAATGCGTAATGCAACACATGCAGAATGCAACTATAGCAGGCTCGGCTATTCTAAACATGGCATATGGAATGCTACAGCTAACATGTATTCATCTTGTAATTGAAGTACAATACAGTTAGTATGGTGCGCCGAGCCCGGTGCATGCAAAACAGATGAATGAATGCAAACATGCTATCATACTGTATGCTAATTGAAACATGCCCTAATCTAACCATTATAAGCAGGTAAATAAAAGGGAAGAAAGACGTGGGGTTGGAAGACATACATCACACTCACCCACACTTATTACAATTATGCCCTCGCGCAAAGGGTCCGAATAAATATACAGTCCCGAATAAAAGAATATTACAGTCCAAATAATACAGTCCAAAATGTGTACAAATTCCTAATTAATTTACAAATTAACTAAGAAAATAATAAACTGGCATGCAAACCAGGAACTGCCTTGATTCTGATGAATGATGTATGTTTAGGCTGCCTTGCGCGGAAATCCACTGGGATGCCCCAATTAGCCTCTGTTTTGCAATTGTTCTTGGAAAGCGCGCCAAGCCTCGGAAGACCGCTGATTCTTGATTTTGCTGCAACAGAGAGCGGGAAAGGGGCATAGCAATGTATTTTCATAAATGTATGCATGTCTCGATCCTCGTACCACCAATCACGCATCTCGGTGCATGATGGCCGAGGAGCCGAATTGCATAACTCAATATAGAATGAATGCATATGAACACTACAAGACCTAACTCCCTCATGGATGATCCGGAGTGTCGGTGACTGGGGAATTGAGACACGTTCCGTCACTCGGAGTGCGGAACGTACCTCGTTTCCCGTGCCCAGGCTAACCCCTATCCCGAACACGATGCAATATGCATGACATGCATGAAATGCGACTAAGATACAATCCTATCATACACAATGTTATGGAATGGAATACACGCTGCACGAGGTAATACACAACCGAGCATACACAATGCTATGGATGAAATGGCATACGCAATGCAATAATGGGCTTACACCAACATGAGAGAGCCTCAGCCACACTCACATAGGAAGCCATCAGATGAAAACAAGACAACTCGAAATGCGTGCACGCGTGCACGCAAACCGAGGACCGACCCTCAGGCACCGAAATGCCACTCTAATGAGACATGGCAAAGACATGGAATATGATATGCAAACATGCGAAAATCAGTAGCAAAATGAGGGGCAAAACAGCCCCGAAACAAGGCGAAATGACACCCGATGCATGGAATCTCTCCTAAAATGCAAAACTAGGTACATGAAATGGCTTATAGCTATACAAAGCATGCATAATTGGTACATGGAATTAAAAGACAGAAGCAAGGCAGCCCCAAAATAAGCATTTTTACAGTACAAAGCATGGCCAAACAGTGAGCAAAAGTGGAACTAAATTAGTAGACAAAAATGGCTCCGCAAGGGAGCCAATGAAGCAAGTGGTAGATGCAATGCCCAAACAGAAAGAGACCCTTCTACAACACTGAAGAGGGACCAAAAATATTACCACTTACAGCTTATGGAAGCCTCCAAAACAGTATACAAACATGCTCAAAATGCAATGCAAGATTAAGGCTCAAAAGGGGCTATAACACAAAGTATACAAAATATTCACCAAACAGCCAAAGACCCTTAATGAAACATGACAAGGGGGTCAAAAAATGGCCACTTTCAGTTCTGATCATGGCCGAAAAACAGAAGAAAGATAAGCTAACAAATCATGCAAAAATGGGGACCAAAGAGGGGTACAATGGCAAGTGATATATGGAGGTCCCCAACAGTGTTGAGCCCTTCTTAAATGTTGAAGAGGGGCTCAAAATAGGCCTATTTACAGTTTACATCAGGCCCCAAAACAGTTTACATATAGGCCAAAAATAACATGCAAGGAAATGGCATATAAGAGGAATAATGAAGTAAGTACCAAATGGGGGCCTCAAACAGTGAGAGGCCCTTAATAAAAGATGAAATAGAGCTCAAAAAAATGCTACTTTCAGTTATGGCCGGAGCTCAAATGTACAAGCAATAAGGGCTAAGAAATAGACCAAGAAAAGAGCAAAAAGAGGGAAAATGAGACTCACCCTTGAAGACTAGTCTTTCATCAACTCTTGGCTTGAGAAAAGATGCTCCTTGCCTCTGGAAATGGCCTCCGAACTGCTGGTATGGAGTATGGGTTGGTTGGCTTGGAGATGGAGTAGAAAATGGATCCAAGAATAAAAGGGTTTTGGTGCTTGGAATATAGAGAGAGAGAGATTGAATGTAGGAGGTTCCAAACAAATTTTTCTAACCCCTGCAAATGAAGCTCAAGGGTTGGTTTTATAGAGGGAGAGAGGTGAGGCTTCTTGGAGAAGCCACAAGAAAGGGTCAAGCTTCTTCAAGAAGCTAAAACAAAAGATTCAAGCTTCTCGGAGAAGCTTCAGTCGAAAAAAAAAAAAAAAAAAAAAAAATTGGAAGACCGACCATGCCGACCGACCATGCCAACCGACCCCATGCCGACCGACTCCATGCCGACCGACCATGCCGACCGACCATCACCAATGGCCGGTGGCAAGAAAAAAATCTGCTCTGAAGGTCCAACTTCAAACGGACATAACTTCTTCATGTGAACTCCTTTTCAGGTCATTCTTGTGTCCAAATCGAAGCCCCAGAAGTTAGCTTTCCAATGGTGCAAACGTTGCATTAAAATTCCAACTGTGAAAAAAGTTATGCTCGTTTTGGCGAAGCCGCGCAGATGTTTTCTCTCCTTCCAGATTCATGCTGAACCACTTTTGACCAAAAAAAAGCTGGTCGGCCATCTGATTTGCTGGTTTTCCATGTGGCCACATTGAAGCCCCGGAAGTTATCTTTCCAATGGCGCCAACCTCGCGTCAAAATTCCAACTGTGCAAAAAGTTGTGCTTGTTTTGGTAAAGGTTGCTCAGTTTCGGTCCAAAATGGGGTGTGAAGTTGAGATTTATCTCTCTCCTTGCTGAAGAAACTAAACCTTGGCCCTGCACACCTTTCTCCACCAAGTAAACCATCAGTAACGCCCAAGTCTTAAGGGCGGTCAAAAATGGGGTGTCTACAGATAGGTTCTAACTCATTTGTACTTGGAGTAGTGTGTTTTTGTTTCCGGTATGTATGTTTAGTGGTGTTGATGATGGGTGTGTAGTTCCGATAGTGTTGGCCAAATGTAATAAAATAACACTAGAGGCATTCTTAATGTCATGGTATCATTTGGCGATGAAGTGGTTGATGTGTAATGTATAGTGACATGGTGATTGAAGGGTCGTGTTTTTTGATGTTGACAATGGAGTATAATTGTTTGTCGATGTTACATTTACTTTATTTATTGTATTATATCTCTATGTGAATGAAATTGATTGTGTACTTGATGTTGTCGAGGTTACGCCACAAGGTTCATGTCAATGGAAAAAACACCAGCCAAAATGATAAACACCAAAACCCTTGCAAACGTTGCCCTCCACTTCTAGTCAATGTTACGCAATCAAAACCCCAGAATCACCAACAATAGGAAAATAAAATCACATCAAAGATATTAATGGAAACTAAAAATTAATTAATAAAGCTTACCAAAAAAAATAAGACTAATTGGTGCATAAAAAAACTCTTAGAACTAAATGATGCAACTTTCTCTAATATAGGAATTATAGGTAAATTTTTTTTAAGTTATTTATTGGAGGTTTTTTCACTTCAACCAAAAAAAAAAAAAAAAAGTCTCTCACCTACTTGGTGTGTTTTTCTTCTATAAAAGAACATTATAATAATCAATCACTTCTTTTCATGCTAGTCCCAATCATCAAGCTAATATTTTATAGTAAACATGATTTTATGAAGCACTTATGAACTTTTGACACCGATTATGACTAAACAAGAGCAAGCTTTCGCTTTAATATATATATATATATATATAAGAATTTTTTCCAATTCTTATTATCATGCAAGTTTTGAAATAGTGAAAATGTTATGATTTTCAAGATTAATAAGTGATAGTAACCGGACTATCTTCTATCACTCATGTTTTATTGACAAATCACTATTTATTTTATTTTTGTCATCTCTTATTGCTCTGCATTGTTTATTGTAATTTAAAAGTTAATAAATTTTAACCGAAAATTGAAAGTACTCTCTCCAACTTCCTTTAAGAGAGTTTAATTAAATAATTTTTTATTTTTATTATCTACTGGGACTGAATTTGCTTTGGAAAAATAGTAATTTTTGAGCACTACGAATCAAAATTATTACTGTTCATGCGCCCTTTCATCTCCCCCACATATAAGCCATACATATAGATTGTCATGACCCGAACCCGCCCCCGTAGGTTAAGGACATAACCGACCAGTAATCATGAGATTACCTACGGCCTCAAACCAAACCAAATGTATTTTACACAGAGTTAATGGGGGCCAAACGGAAGCAATTCAAAACTTTGTCCATAGAGCTGTGCTTACATGGCACATCAAAACAAACCATACATACATATATATATATATATATATTAATAACTCACGACTGAAATACAGTGCTATAAAATTCTGTTCAGACAGGATCATCCAAAACTAAGTCAACCCATGGAACTATATACAGACATATACAAAACTTCGCCAACATGACAAAATATAAATACATAACAAAAGGGCAAAGATGGGTCTCGTGCGTGAGACACGAGGGCTGACTTTCCAAAACCTATGTTGATCCATTTAGGCTTTACTGGGGCTGGGTCTGGACCTCTCTTGGCTCACCTACAAACACATGAATGAGCGTGAGCGAAAGCCCAGTGAATAATATCAAGTAAGGGAAATGCATTGAAACATTATACAACAGATGGCCTTGGGCCCAATTCATTCATGTCAACTGGCCTTTGGCCTTTTCAAACTTTCATATCAGACTGGCTCTTAGGCTTGTATATCAGACTGGCTCTTAGGCCCTTCAAACTTTTCAGATCAAACTGGCTCATAGGCCTTTCAAACTTTCATATCAAACTTGGCACATAGGCCTTTCAAACGTTCAGATCAAACTGGCTCATAGGCCTTTCAGACTTCCATATCAAACTGGCACATAGGCCTTTTAGACATTCAGATCAAACTGGCTCATAGGCCTTTCAGACTTTCATATCAAACCGGCGCATAGGCCTTTCAGACTTCCATATCAGATTGGCACATAGGCCTTTCAGACATTCAGATCAAACTATGTCCACCATTCAAATTAATGAACTTTACAGAACTTACATAGAAGTAGCAATTGGACAATAACATATGTCAGATATTACTCACAGTGATCGGTTTGTGGAGTTGCCCTGGAGCTTGACCCTACATATCACATAACACATATGGGTCACAAATAATTCAATCCGTTCTTTAATTTATCTCTTTAATTCAATTACAATGCTCAATGTATGCCTAAGAGTGCTTAGAAATGAAAAGGGAACGGAAAACGAAATACAGAACGAGCATACAAAATTTCAGAAAACAGGTTCTTCACTCGAGCGTGGACTTCCCCGCTCGAGCGGACCCTTGAGGCCTGCAAAAGTACTGGATAGGTGAAATTTACGCTCGAGCGTTCATTCTGGCGCTCGAGCGGAAGGCCTCTCTACATGGCTCCCCGCTCAAGAATGAACCTCTCCGCTCGAGCGGGCACCATGTCTGTAAAAAGGTACTGGGAGCACGAAATTCACGCTCGAGCGGCGGTTTACCCGCTCGAGCGGACATCAAATTTCTGGGTTTTCCCAGATTGTGTTCTTGAGCTCAACACGACTTCCAAAGGTTCCAGACTCATAATTCTGGGTTCCCAAACATGCAAATACATTACATGCTATGAGTACACAAGTAATAGGAGGCCAATTGCTTAAAATCATGGCCACATTTCTTCAAAATCAATCAACATTTTTGTATACTCATGGCTCAAGCTTTCAAATCTCATATAAGTTCATTAATCACACATGCATGCAATCTTTCAACTCCAATTCCATTTCAAAAGATGCAAATAGTGTCTATTCTCATAAAGCTCAACAAAACCAAGCTTGCATGTATGATCAAACTTCCAATCTTGTTTAATTGGCATGCTACATGCTAGATTATGCAACCTTATAGCAATTAATGGCAATTCTATGCATGCATGACCATATCTCATCAAAATCAACACAACCCATGATTTAGCTCACCAATAAATCTTGAATTCACAAAATCACAAGCTCAACTTATGGATTAGGGGTTGATTACTCACCTAGGAGCTAAATCTTCCCAATCTATGCTTAAATCTTGAGTTGGTCTTCTAATCTCTCAAGTTCAAGATCAACTTCAACCCTCCCCTACACTCTCTCTCTCTAGCCGAACCTCCCTCTCCTCTCTTTGAGTTGATTTCAGCTAAGTGAACAAAAGAGAGGGGTTGGGTGTATAATGCTCCACTATATACAATTCCACTTAAGTACAATCAACAACATTACATATTTGAGCACTAAGCCATTATTTTAATCTAATTTAATCTGGTCCGAATCAATTTCCAATTAAATTTCACCGTAGGCTCTAAAAATTATGCCAATCACAATGGCGCAATCAATTTCGGATTCTGTGGCCGATAAGGCCTTCAATTTAATTCCCGAAGCAGATAATAAAACAGATATTCCTACAGCGAACATATAGAAATTCAAAACCACATATTTTCACATAATGGCACACAAAATCATATTAGACACATAATCATACTCATATTAAGGACCAATTAACAAATTACGGATCAGGGGTATCACATAGATTCAACCTTCTTATTGTTCATCTTCTTCTTAGACGTAAACCCTAAGAACCAGAGCTCTAAACCTTTGTTTTCTTGCATTTCAAACCCAGATTAAGGCATTTTTCTTGCAGTAATCAAATCACCATCATCGTTGGGGCATTTCTATTGATTGGAATCCAATTTAATGCCCTAAATCATAAATTCTCCAAACCCTAATACTCCTCCCATTGTTGTTCATTGTGCTCTCGATGTTCTTGAGTCTAATTATCTTTAATCACACCCAAAAATCACATTTTGATACTAACAACTACCAAAATCTGGGTAAAACAATGCTTGAAATTGAGTTAAAGGTTTAAACAACCCTTAGGCCTCATTTGGCAAGTGTCTATTTTAGCTTAAAAGTCAAAAAATTATTAAAAAAAATCAAAAAACCTATAATTTTATTGTACACACCTATCCTATGTTGCAATCACGTCATTTGTGCCCTTAGCAGAGGTGGAATTACCTTTTTACCCCTCCTTTTCATTTTTTTAAAATTATATTTCTGTCTTCTTTATGTCAAAACGCACACCACTCACGCACTTCTCTCTCTCTCTCTCTCTCTTATTTCAAATTATTATTTTTTAAATATAAAAATTAATTTAATAAATACACAAATTATTACACAAATATAATTTTTGTGTGTTTATTTCATCAAATTAATTTTTATATTTAAAAAATAATAATTTAAAAATATAACGTAACATAATAATTACTTTTTATTTATTTTAGTTTTTTATTAAATATATTTAATATTAGTCTCATTTTAAAGGTATATTTTCAATGATATTAATTTTATAAAATTAAAATTTTGTATTGAAAGTTATATATATATATATATATATATATTATGAAAAATAAAATGAAAAAGATTAAAATAGTTTTTTTCATTTTTTATTAGAAATGAGAGAGAGAGAGAGAGGCCTGGTCAAGTGACTTGTACCGTTGCTGCATCACATATTTCACAACAAATTTCGGAAAGGCAAAACTGTCATTTTATTCATGCTCACTTTATTTATATTATTTAGTTTCACATATTTTTGTAAACAGTCAAAAAATTTAAAGACGGTGGCTAGAATATCTCGAAGATTACCATTTTACTTTATCTTATCATCTTGGAAAAGCTAATGTGGTGGCGAATGCCCTGAGTTGCAAGAACCGGGCCTTGTATTTATAGAAAAACAGGTTCTCGCGTCAGAAATATCAACAAAGAGACAGTGTGGTGCCCCAAAATTTTTTTTTTTGAAACGTCATAAGATTTAAATAACAATAACTTGCTAGATAAAATTTTAACTATTAGGAAATTTTAAATTCTTACATAGTCAAAGTCCAACAACAAAATAAAACTACAAGTTCACACACAACGTCACAACATAGTTAAACACTAATACAAAAAATAACAGGATTTTATTTTGATAAAATCTTGACTCTAAATTAGCCAAGGTTCGATATTAGTAGCAGCTCCAATTTCAGCCTCAGTCCCTTTTTTGACATAATCTGGCATGAAACGCTAAGGCAACAAAATATATGCTATGAGTTTTGCAACACAGTAAGAAAACATAACCAACCTACCATTCTTTTTGAGAGAAAATAATGAGATTATAAACACGAGATAATAATATAATCGTAAACATAAATTACAACCATTAAAATACCTCAAATAATTTTAATAACTTAGGTGACCTTTGAAATCTCGCCAAAGAGGTTTAACTTACCAACCACTAAGTCATGGCCATGGTTAATTTGGAAACCCCCCCTTGGTCAAATATTCAAGAACTACCAAAGATGTCCACGCCCGGAGTTATATACCCAAGCCGTGACATCCGTGGTCTGCCCCAAGGGAACGGTCTGCCAGGGGTACGTAACTTCCCTGCGTGCCACTCGCATATCCACCCTTATTCCAAAACCAATTACCGATAAGGGTTCAAATAAGCCCCGTGCCACCTTAGGGTTTCGCGACACAATTTTCTTAAAACTTATTAAAAACCAGGGCTCACCCTGAATACCCGATATTAAAATTTATAAATAAATTATTTACACAACTTTAAAATTCGTGCAATTGAACAGAATACTCAATAGGGATGTTTAGGTCACTTTTCAGAAAGAATTTCAGATGAAGAAGGTGTAAATAATCCTGTAAAATTCCCAGTAATTTTTTTTTTTTTGACACAGATTCGTCACATTTCCTTACATTAATTCTATGCTTAAATTTATAGATCAAATCCATAATCTAAAAATTTATCATGAAACTAGACTTCTTAAATTTCATCTTTTAGTTAGAAATTACTAGATTTGGCTTAGTATAGAATTTTAAATAAATTTTCAAATACATAGTAAAATCTGTCTCACAGTTTCAGATTTAGTTAAAAATTTGTATAAATTCGTAGAAAGCTCAAAAATTGTTGCCAAAATTCCTGGATGAACTAGACATCATTATCAACAACTTTGTAAAAGAAATCATCTCGAAATTTTGAGTATAAAATTGTCTAAAAATTCAGGCAAACATGCTAGCAGATTCAAAACAGATTATTCTCAACACAGTTTCAGATTTAGTAAAAATATTTGTATAAATTCGTAGAAAGCTCAAAAATTGTTGCCAAAATTCCTGGATGAACTAGACATCATTATCAACAACTTTGTAGAAGAAATCATCTCGAAATTTTGAGTATAAAATTGTCTAAAAATTCGGGCAAACATGCTGGCAGATTCAAAACAGATTATTCTCAACACAGTTTAGACAATTTATCTTATATAATCTGAAAATTTCAAATAAAAAAATGAGAGGATTGAGAGGGTTTTCTTACTTAATAGTAGGATTCAAATGGGTGATGAAGTGGTAGAAAGATTTTGCTTCCTTAACCTTCCCCTCTTTTTTTCCTTCTACTGAATCTCTCATCACCCGTATATACTCCTTCTTTTGTTTGTATGTGTCCATGAACTAAGTCTACCTATGATATATATAGGCAGATCTCTCTCTCTCTCTCTCTCTCTCTCTTCTCTCTCTCTCCTTGCCATAACTCCTCACTCTACCCAAAAGCCATCATTTGGTGGAATTCACCAAGCCAACATGCAAGTTAGCATGTGGCATACCCTTGCCACCGAATCTGATTCTCCTATTTTTTTTTTTTTAATAATAATTTATAACAATAATTATTGAACATCAATACCTTATTATTCTTAATAAGGTCTTTGTTAATGATAGAATTGGGTTAATTTAAAACTAAATTTTTTTTTCACTATTCTATATTTTAGGTAGGTTCTGAATAATATTAATTAATTAATTTATTTATTTATTTTCTTTTAAGAATAATTTAAATATGGGTTTTCACAATCTACCCTCCTAAAAAAAAAATTTCATCCTCGAAATTAATTTGTACCTTTAGACTCGAAAAGTTGAGGGTAATTGACACGTATCATATCTTCTCGCTCCCACATTGACTCTTCCGTCCCACGATGTCTCCAGAGAACTCGAACCAACGGTATAGTTTTACCTCGTAATTTCTGCTCGCGACGATCTAAAATCTTGACAGGCTTTTCTTCAAATGTCACGTCTTCATCAAGATTAATTTCCTCCCAATTGATGGTGTGAAAAGAGTGTGGCTCGTATTTCCGTAGCATAGAGACATGGAATACATTATGTACTCTAGCCAGTTGAGGTGGTAGAGCCAAGCGGTATGCCACTTCTCCTATTTTGTCCAAGATTTCGAAAGGCCCAATGAAGCAAGGTGACAACGTTCCCTTCTTTCCGAAACGAACAACTCCTCGGCGAGGCTGTATTTTCAGAAACACATGATCTCCAACTTTAAATGCTAAAGGTCTTCTCCTTTGATCTGCATAGCTTTTCTGCCTACTCTGAGCGGTCTCAAGCCTTTGCCTAATTAGTTTCACCTTCTCGGTAGTTTCTTGAACTAACTCTGGCCCTAAAAGAGGTGCTTCTCCGACTTCTGTCCAACATATTGGTGACCGGCAAGGCCGTCCGTACAAAGCTTCATACGGTGCCATACCAATACTTGCTTGAAAACTGTTATTGTAAGAGAATTCGACTAATGGTAAGTGTTTCTTCCAACTACCTTTAAAGTCCATCACACAAGCTCGAAGCATGTCTTCTAAAGTCTGAATTGTTCTTTCTGATTGACCGTCAGTTTGAGGGTGAAAAGCTGTACTAAAACACAACTCTGTACCCAAGGCTTTCTGCAGACTTTGCCAGAATTGTGACGTAAAACGAGAATCACGATCTGACACTATTGAGACTGGTACTTCGTGCAATCTAATGATTTCTCGAATAAATAATCGACTTAAAGATTCGAGTGTGTCTGCTGGTCCTATTGGTAGGAAATGTGCCGTCTTAGTTAATCGATCAACCACCACCTAAATGGCATCATGGCCTTGTGGCGACCGGGGTAATCCCGTTACAAAATCCATTGTTATGTGTTCCCATTTCCACTTAGGTATTGGTAAAGGTTGGAGTTTCCCTTCCGGCTTTTGATGTTCTGCCTTCACTTGCTGACACGTCAAGCACTTAGATACGAATTGAGCAACGTCCTTCTTCATTCCACTCCACCAATACTGTCGCTTAAGATCCTGGTACATCTTGTTTCCTCCCAGATGAACCGCAAAAACTGAATGGTGAAATTCTTTAAGTACTTCATCTCTTAATTGTTCGATGTTTGGCACAAAAATTCTACCTAAATACCTTAAACTACCATCTTGATGGAGCGTCCAATCCGGTGAAGATTCCCCGAACACTAATCGGGCCTTGATGGAGTCGATCTCCTGATCAAATCTTTGGGCTTCCAACACTTTGGTAAGAAGTTGGGGTGTTGTAACTATTGTAAACAACCTACCCTTCCCATTCTGAGTCTCTGGTTGTAACTTAAACTCATTCACAGTGCTTACCATTTCCCATTCTTTAATTGATATGTTAGCTACAATCTCTCTTGTCTTTTGACTTAGTGCATCTGCTACAACATTAGCCTTCCCGGGATGATATGACAAGGTGAATTGGTAATCTTCAAGGTACTCCATCCAGCGTCTCTGCCTCATGTTCAAATCTCTTTGTGTGAACAAGTACTTCAAGCTTTTATGATCGGTAAATATCTCAAATTTTTCACCATAAAGGTAATGTCGCCAAGTCTTAAGTGCATAGACCACAGCTGCCAACTCTAGATCATGAGTAGGATAATTTTTCTCATGATTCTTCAATTGTCTTGATCCGTAAGCTACTACCTTCCCATTTTGCATTAACACACTACCTAACCTTTCTTTAGAGGCATCACAATAAGCAGTGTACCCAACGTCACGTTCGAGTATGATTAATATAGGAGCGCTTGTCAGTCTCTTCTTGAGTTCTTGAAATGACTACTCACACGCTTCGTTCCATTCAAACTTTACTCCTTTTTGCGTTAGGCGTGTCATCGGCTTGGCTAATTTGGAGAAATCCTGAATGAATCTCCTATAATAACCTGCTAATCCCAAGAAACTACGAATCTCAAACGTATTCTTAGGTTGTTTCCACCCCATTACTGCTCTTACTTTAGCAGGATCCACTGATATCCCTAATTCAGACACAACATGACCTAAGAACTTTACTTCCTTCAGCCAAAATTCACATTTGCTAGTTTTAGCATACAATTGGTTTTCTCTTAGAATTTGCAAAACGGTTCTCAGATGTTGCTCGTGGTCTTCCTCCGATCGTGAGTATATCAAAATATCGTCAATGAATACTACCACAAATTGGTCCAAATAGGGGGTAAAAATTTTGTTCATTAAACTCATGAATACCCCAGGCGCATTCGTCAAACCAAATGGCATTACCACAAACTCATAGTGGCCATAACGGGTTCGAAATGCGGTTTTGGGTATATCTTCTCCTCTGACACGAAGTTGGTGATATCCCGACCTAAGGTCAATTTTGGAAAAACATTTTGAACCTCTTAATTGATCGAACAAGTCATCAATTTTGGGTAAGGGATATTGATTTTTAATGGTGGCTCGATTTAGTTGTCGATAATCGATGCACAATCTTAAGGTTCCATCTTTCTTCTTCGCGAATAATTCTGGTGCTCCCCAAGGAGACGTACTTGGTCTGATGAACTTTTTATTCAACAGTTCTTGCAACTGCTCCTTTAATTCTCGAAGTTCAGCTGGCGCCATACGATGTGGTGCTATTGAAATCGGTAAAGTCCCAGGTTGAAGCTCAATCGTGAAATCTACGTCTCGTTTTGGGGGTAATCCCGGTAATTCATCAGGGAAAACGTCAACGTATTCGCACACCACATGGGGTAATCCTGGATCCTTTCGATTTTCGTCTTCCAAAATTAGGCTTGCCAACCATCCGTTTAGTTGATCATGCCATCGCGACTTGCGACACGTTGGAGTTAGAGAATCTTGTCTATCTCCTTTAAATTGAACTTTCGTGCCGTTAAGGGGGGATGCTGTCACTGTCTTACAGTAACAATCAATAATGGCTCGATGAACTGACAACCAGTCCATTCCTAGGATGACGTCAAAATCAGACATATCCATAACTCTTAGATCGCAGATCAAATATGAACCGGAGATTTCTAGCTCGCAAGATTTACATACTAGATTTACTCGGGTTTGACCTCCTAAGGGCGAAGCGACACTCATAGCTATCCCTAGCGTCTCTGGCTCTAGACCCAAACTTGTCACACATGCAGTGGATATAAAAGAATGCGAAGCTCCAGAATCAAACAATACTTTAACCCAAGAATTCATAAGGATTAACATACCTTGAATTACTGATGGGTTATCAACATCTTCTTCTTCTTGGAGAGCATACATTCTCCCTACTGCCTGTTGGTTAGTCTCTCCTGGTTTCTTTCCATTTCCAGCTCCTTGTGGTTGTGTTCTTGGTCGGCCTGCATTCCTAGAGGCTTGTGGCTGCCCCTTATTGGTCTGAGTATTTTGAGTAGGCTTAGAACCTTGCCCTGGTTGGCATTTGTTGTATTGTTGTGCCCCTCGTTGATCCATAAAATACTCCCCACCTTGAGGACACTCACTTCGACGATGCCCCTGTTGACCACATCTGAAATATCTTCCTTTCCACTCATTTACAAAGTTTCCTCCTTGCTGGTTTCCTCGATTCTGCCTTTGTTGCTGCTGCATCCCTCCGGCATAAGGTGCTGGCGCAGGATGGTTTCTGGTGTTGCGGACTGGGCCTCCTCCGCGTGGTTAGTTGTTGTTCCTTGATCGCTGATTTCGAATGCGTTCGGAATCTGCTAACTCTCGTTCCACAATTAAAGCTCGATCCACTATTTGGGCATAGGTGGAGAGTTGCACTGCGATCAATCTTCCTCTAATGTCTGTGTCCAAACCCCATTCAAATCACCTAACCTTATCCTCTTCATTTGTTACTATGGCTGAAGCGTACCGTGAAAGAGCTTCAAAACGGTTCGCATATTGAGCGACTGACATTTTTCCTTGTTTCAGCTGGAGGAACTCTTGAATCATTTCTTGTCTTAGCGAGTTAGGAAAATACTTTTCCATGAACAGGTCTTCGAACTGTCTCCAAGTTAATGTCTCTACTTGTCGAGTACTTTTGATCATTTCCCACCAATGATCTGCTTCCTCTTCCATTTGAAATGCCGCCATGGTCACTCTATCTTGTTCATTTCAGATGTCGGAAGTATCTAGCAACTTCTTAATTTGTCTTAACCAAGCTTCAGCTTCATGGGGGTTTGGTCCACCAAGGAATTTGTGGGGACGTAGCTTTTCAAATTTTGCTATCATTTCCGATTTGTTTTGATCTTGGTTTCGGGGTGGTATATTGCCTACCCTATCAGCAATCGCGCGTATAATTCGAGCGACATCGCCGTCAGGCACTCCATCACCATTACCATTGTTATTATTTCTTGTTCGTCCAGCCATTCTGCATGATGGGATTTTCTTGTGATTTATTAATTAATTTATTTATTATTATTATATGTTACTATATTTATGTGCAAGAATAGAAAATAAAATAAAATAAAAAACTTCATTAATTAGACTAGATAAGCTACAACCAGCAAAATACACGCAAACAAAGGAAAATATTAAATAACATGCTACGGGCAAAAGGTAGCCCCTACAATCCGAGTTAACTTCTACACTCACAATTCTAAACTAGGCAATTTTACATGTGAGCATACAAAACAATCGGTTAGCCTAGTTTATAGTTCCCTTAAGACCCCTTAAAATAGCCAAGGAAAGTCTCTCCACACCAGGGCTTCCGGTTCCCATGTGGCTTGGAAAAGCCCCATGAATCACCACAGCACCCTCACGAAGATAGCAGTTTCGCACACACGATGCCCTAGCAGCAGCACCGGCTCCTCCCGATAGGTCCTCCAGTCTCTGAAGTCCACTGACCCATCTCTCCTCACAATTCTGCTTGGGTCGGGCATGATACACTGAAGGCTCCAAAAGTCAAAAAGGTCGCCTACCCTATCGGTGAAACCATCCGGGAAGGGGCCTAATTGATATACCCAGGGAGTCTTTTGTCTTAGAATCTGGACAGGTCCGATATAGGTACCCACCCAACTCTCAGCTTTCCAAGCACAACCTCCTAGGGGATAAAGTTTGACATATACAAAAGAGCCAATCTGCAACCCGTTTCGCACATCTCAACCCTCAAACGTGGCTCCTACATCTCCAATGCTCTCCTCGGTATTGCCTTCCATAGACTCATCTTCAGTGTCTGACTTAATCACAATAACCTCCATGGGGTTGTATATTGGTACAAATTCTTCAGACTCAGGTTCAGGCTCAAGTTCAGGTTCAGGATCAGGTTCAGGGTCAAGCTCAGGCTCAGATTCATAGTCTTCTATAGGCATCTCTACTTCTTCACTTGGGTCAGATTCTATGTCATAGTTTTCCACCGAATTTTCCTCGTTAGAGTTAATGTCTGATGACCCCGGCATTCTACAAATAAAAAGGTTCTAACTTAGTCAAGTCACCGAAAATTACAAATTGACGTAAGGTTTTCTTAAATGTAAAAATAACAAACTACTACCCATGGCCCAAAGGTTCAAACCTAGGTTCTGATACCAAACTGTGGCGCCCCAAATTTTTTTTTTTTTTTGAAACGTCATAAGATTTAAATAACAATAACTTGCTAGATAAAATTTTAACTACTAATTAGGAAATTTTAAATTCTTACATAGTCAAAGTCCAACAACAAAATAAAACTACAAGTTCACACACAACGTCACAACATAGTTAAACACTAATACAAAAAATAATAGGATTTTATTTTGATAAAATCTTGACTCTAAGTTAGCCAAGGTTCAATATTAGCAGCAGCTCCAATTTCAGCCTCAGTCCCTTTTTCGACATAATCTGGCATGAAACGCCAGGGCAACAAAATATATGCCATGAGTTTTGCAACACAGTAAGAAAACATAACCAACCTACCATTCTTTTTGAGAGAAAATAATGAGATTATAAACACGAGATAATAATATAATCGTAAACATAAATTACAACCATTAAAATACCTCAAATAATTTTAATAACTTAGGTGACCTTTGAAATCTCGCCAAAGAGGTTTAACTTACCAACCACTAAGTCATGGCGACGGTTAATTTGGAAACCCCCCCTTGGTCAAATATTCAAGAACTACCAAAGATGCCCACACCCGGAGTTATATACCCAAGTCGTGGCATCCGTAGTCTGCCCCAAGGGAACGGTCTGCCAGGGGTACGTAACTTCCCTGCGTGCCACCCACACATCCACCCTTATTCCAAAACCAATTACCGATAAGGGTTCAAATAAGCCCCGTGCCACCTTAGGGTTTCGCGACACAATTTTCTTAAAACCTATTAAAAACCAGGGCTCACCCTGAATACCCGATATTAAAATTTATAAATAAATTATTTACACAATTTTAAAATTCGTGCAATTGAATAGAATACTCAATAGGGATGTTTAGGTCACTTTTCAGAAAGAATTTCAGAAGAAGACGGTGTAAATAATCCTGTAAAATTCCCAGCAAATTTTTTTTTTTTTTTGACACAGATTTGTCACATTTCCTTACATTAATTCCATGCTTAAATTTATAGATCAAATCCATAATCTAAAAATTTATCATGAAACTAGACTTTTCAAATTTCATCTTTTAGTTAGAAATTACCAGATTTGGCTTAGTATAGAATTTTAAATAAATTTTCAAATACATAGTAAAATCTGTCTCACAGTTTCAGATTTAGTTAAAAATTTGTATAAATTCGTAGAAATGTCAAAAATTGTTGCCAAAATTCCTGGATGAACCAGACATCATTATCAACAACTTTGTAGAATAAATCATCTCGAAATTTTGAGTATAAAATTGTCTAAAAATTCGGACAAACATGCTGGCAGATTCAAAACAGATTATTCTCAACATAGTTTCAGATTTAGTAAAAATATTTGTATAAATTCGTAAAAAGCTCAAAAATTGTTGCCAAAATTCCTGGATGAACTAGACATCATTATCAACAACTTTTTAGAAGAAATCATCTCGAAATTTTGAGTATAAAATTGTCTAAAAATTCGGGCAAACATGCTGGCAGATTCAAAACAGATTATTCTCAACACAGTTTTAGATTTAGTAAAAATATTTGTATAAATCCGTAGAAAGCTCAAAAATTGTTGCCAAAATTCCTGGATGAACTAGACATCATTATTAACAACTTTTTAGAAGAAATCATCTCGAAATTGGGAGTATAAAATTGTCTAAAAATTCGGGCAAACATGCTGGCAGATTCAAAACAGATAATTCTCAACACAGTTTCAGATTTAGTAAAAATATTTGTATAAATTCGTAGAAAGCTCAAAAATTGTTGCCAAAATTCTTGGATGAACTAGACATCATTATAAACAACTTTTTAGAAGAAATCATCTCGAAATTTTGAGTATAAAATTGTCTAAAAATTCGGGCAAACATGCTGGCAGATTCAAAACAGATTATTCTCAACACAGTTTAGACAATTTATCTTACATAATCTGAAAATTTCAAATAAAAAAATGAGAGGATTAAGAGGGTTTTCTTACTTAATGGTAGGATTCAAATGGGTGATGAAGTGGTAGAAAGATTTTGCTTCCTTAACCTTCCCCTCTTCTTTTCCTTCTACTGAATCTCTCCTCACCCGTATATGCTCCTTCTTTTGTTTGTATGTGTCCATGAACTAAGTCTACCTATGATATATATAGGCAGATCTCTCTCTCTCTCTCTCTCTCTCTCTCTCTCTCACTTTATGATGTTATTCCCTGCCATAAACTTCACTCTACCCAAAAGCCATCATTTGGTGGAATTCACCAAGCCAAAATGCAAGTTAGCATGTGGCATACCCTTGCCACCGAATCTGATTCTCCTATATATATATATATATATATATATATTTTAATAATAATTTATAACAATAATTATTGAACATCAATACCTTATTATTCTTAATAAGGTCTTTGTTAGTGATAGAATTGGGTTAATTTAAAACTAATTTTTTTTCTCTATTCTATATTTTAGGTAGGTTCTGAATAACATTAATTAATTTATTTATTTATTTATTTTCTTTTAAGAATAATTTAAATATGGGTTTTTACAGACAGCTACTGCAAAGCATGCATATATGGATAGCTGGTTGCTGCAAAATATCTACTGTCGGCAAATATGGCCGGCAGGCCATGAGATTCCTAAACATACTAGTTTTTTTACATCATATTTTAGTCAAAAAATTACTAAAAAAACATGTTCCCAAACAAGGCCTTAATCTTTCATATCTCTGTGATCGGAATAATAGTGTATAAAATCCGTGCTCCATAGATAATAAAAATCATCAAGTTCTCGATGAATTAAGAATTGCTAGATAATTAACTTCACTATTCCGCATGATGGTTTCTTAATTTGAATGATGGCTTGTTGAGTTCAGCAATGCATGCATGTGCCTCGTGCTTAGCAAGGCAGATGATAGTATTGCCTAGTAGTAATGTGCTAATAATCTTCATCACCAAACTAGCCAAGATGGTGTTCAGTTCACATTGTAATAGGTTGGCCCAAGATAATAAGCCTATATTGCTTAAAAAGTTTATCATGTTTTCAAAACAGTGCCATGAAACACTAACGAATAAATAATTCACAACCAGAATGTAATGCAAGGTAAAGCAATTGATGATGTCGTGATCCTTCGTTGATGTGTCCGTGGCTAATCCTCTTCATTAAGATTTTAATCGTTTTTACAAACGGCACCAATTATATCGACATGGAAAAATTATATACATATTGATAAAGAAATCCAACAACGAAGATGATTAGCACCACCATGTCATTGCCATTTGCAAGGCAAAACACCCTCAGTCATTGAATGGCCGGGGGCCTTACGACGCCCAAATCAGTTCTCCAATATTATCAAAATATTTAATGGACTAATTCATAAAAAGTAATTACATACCTCAACCCATAAGAGTGTCGTCTATTTATAATATCTAGTGACTTGTGAATCAAGTAGTTTGAATATTTCAAAAAGTCCTAACAACCTCCAGTTATTTAGGACTCCTATATTGATAAACTTTCATCTCCTAATGAGTTTTGTATAACAGAAAACATTATACAGTGTTTGATAATGATTTGACAATTGTCACTACTAGAAAAAGGAGTATATGATACGGAACTTTTTACGACGGCATACGTTGCAGTCGCAAAAATCTACTTTTTGCGATGGTTAATATTCCGTCGCCAATAGTCACTTATTGCGACGGTATTTTCTATCTCAAAAAGGAGAAAGCATATGTTCAATGATTTTTGCGATAGCAAACCTATGGTCGTCGCAAAAGGCTCATTTTTTGCGACGGTGCTTCTCTCCCGACGCAAATATATTTTTTTAATTTTTCTTTTTTGCAATGGGCATCATGGTGCCGTCGCTAATAGCCACAGAAACACCCAAAATTCCTAAATTCTCAAACGCATGGTGCCTCTGATATTTTCGTTTCCCCCGCTCTCTCTCTCTCTCTCTCCATCTTTCATCTACGAGTTCACTCCCACCGGCATAACCTTCACTAAGTTGACATTGCCGCCCTCTCTCTCTCAATCTCGCCATCGATCTCGGTTAGTACATGGATATCACCTCTCTCAGAGCTTTAGGAGTCTTCAACATTCAATTGGTACCTCTTAAGGTATTGCAGATCCAACGTTTGTATATTTATTTGCAGTTTGCACTCATCTATTTTCATTTCTCTTTTACTTCCTTGGAAAACCCTAGAGTTTGAAGGTAATGACTCTCTTTCTTTCTCTCAGTTTTAATTTAAGAATTTTGTATTCGATATTTGTATCTACACAAATAATACGGACTATACACTTACAGCACGCCTTCTCCAAAACTAGTAAACCAACATTTGTTCCCACAACCCAATTCAATAAACCTTTCTTTTATTATAATAATAATAATTGCAAAGAGAATAAGAGTTGTAATCTTCAAAGCTGCTGCCTTGGGGTCTCCGGCGTCGATTCTGTTTCGGGGGAATCGTTGTCCATCCACCAGGTGCTCGACGAAATGCCTCTTTCATTATTCAGAATGCACCAGTTGTCATGAGCCGCCAGGTAATTTAGAACAGATTTCATTTTAAATCCTTCAGTTTGCTGCTTTGCTGCAATCCTATCAGTGCATATAGATGCAACTCAGTATGGACACAATATTTAACTGGCAATTATTTGGGGATGAACTTTGATATAAGATTTTGTTCTAACTGTGTTTCTTGACTAAAATTTTCTCCACTTTGTTGCAGTCATTTTAATGTTTCTTATCATCTACAATAAGTTTCTTGAAAAGTCATCATCTATATCTTAGCGTTCATTTTCATTTCTTTCAGGATAAAGAGTTGCGGTATTGTTTCATCTATAATCATTTTCTGAGTTTGCACGATGAGGTAATTGACTGCCAGTGATTTTCTTATTTAAGGTTTTATTTTCTGCTACAAGTTGCATCCTTTATTTCAGTGCTGGTGTGAAACCTGACAATATGCATTTTTCTTTTCTTATTGATTTGTTCACTTTTGTAATTCATGTAATTTCTGTAAAGCACTGTTTGCAGAATCTGGCACATGCATTCCTCAAATTCACTGATTTTTCAGGACATTATAGGAAAAACGGATGTGGAGATATTCATTGGTGCTGGTGTAAAGGAATCTCAAGACTTCAAAAGAGAAGTTTTGGAACGAGGAGTACCTGCAAAAAGGGAAATTACTTTTGAGACAGAACTACTGGGGTCAAAGACATTTTTGATATATGTTAAACCTGTCTTCAGCAATGTAGGGGATACTATTGGTGTGAATTACATGGGAATGGATGTAACTGATCAGGTGAGTTCATTTACAAGATTCAGCAGTCTGTATTGTGCCATGGTGGTCTTCAACATTAAATTCAACACTACGTAATATTATAAATTGATTTGTGACTACCATTTCAAAAATAAAATATTATTAGCTTTTCTTCTTATGTACTAATCAATGGCTGTATTTCTGAATCACAGAAGAAAGACTTTAGTATTCATATTTTGTGAATTACAAGTTATTACAAGTTAGAGAAACAGTTCATTTTTCATGATATATCCTGTCCAAATGCTGGACTAGATTATATTGAATTTTTATGTTCAATGTTTTCGTTTGACCTATGTTATATGATTCTTTCAATGTCACGGTGACCTTTTATTCTTCTTTTTTTTTAAAAAAAAATTTAGAAGTTTTATAGGTCTTTAAACAATATGACAACAAAAAATACAATATGTGCCTTATTACTTGACAGGTGAGAAAAAGGAAAAAGATGGCAAAACTTCGAGAGGAAATAGCAGTACTAAAAGCCAAGGAGATAGAACTAAACAAAACAATTCATATAACAGATTTATCTCTTTGATTTATTCTTGGTGGGTTTGAATAAGCATTAGAAGAAAAACGGTATTCATTTTTTTACCAATTGATTCTTCTTGCAAAGGAAACAATGTGAGCAAAACAAATGTTGGCAACCATGTCTCATGAGATAAGATCTCCACTATCAGGAGTTGTAACCACAAACCTTGACAAGAAGCAAAGACAATTATTGAGTGTCATGTTATCTTCAGGAGATTTAGTTCTTCAACTTATAAATGACATTCTTGACCTTTCCAAAGTTGAATCAGGTTTGAAGTTTCATCCCTCCCTTATATTTACATGTTCTTATTCTTGTTTACATTGTTTGTATGAGACTTGATCAACATTCCTGGGCCAATTCCCTAATCAATTGGTGATCTATCTAACAAGGTATCAAAACTTACGTTCCAGGAGGTCTTAGGTTCTAGTCTTCTTGTATGTATTTGTTTCCTCAATAGTATGCTAGTGTGCACTCCTGCATGTGTGTTTGTGAATCATCTATTAATATTTGTTACCCTTTATTCTAGGTGGGGGTGCTTTTTGTAATGGGCAAAAGATTCAAGTGAGTCGTACCGATAAGGTGAGTAATCATGTTATAGCTAGACTATAATGTTTTATTCAATAGGTGACCTTCAATAAGACCCTTTTTTTGTTGGTGTGGATGTAGAAGTGAGACTGGTTGAGGATGTGCCCAACAACACTCTCTGTTTTATGGCGTTGAGGCTCGAGGAATTTTTCCGCGAACTTTACATACTTTCAGACCTTGTTATCAAACTCCATTATGGATTTCTAAGCACATTCTTTGTGAGTCCCTCTTATCAGTTCCTTCCCCAAGCTCAGTTTATGCAAGGAAAAGGAACTGAGAGGAAGGTATTGACAACAACAGACTTTAATATAGTTCAAATGCTTGTGTATATTTCACTTCTTATCTATCTATAAAATTAATCATGTTCCTTCTACTTCTAGAAACGGATCACATTGAAAAAATTGTGTAAAAGTGTGGTGGTTTGGAGCTGAAAGCTGGAATTTTTTTTTCCAGCTCACCTTTTTTCACTTGTTTTCTTAGGTGGAGCAATCACTTCTAATTACTGGATTTGGGTATGAACATGATGATGTATGGTGTACCAACATAGAGTTATTCAAAGAATTTACTGATGTCAGCCGGGTAATAACCATTTTCTTTCACTTGCTTTACTGATAACTTGCTTTACTTCTTACATCATAGATAGGGTGGAAGATTTTGTGTTTCAAGTTTTTGTAATCTCTCTCTCCATTTTGACATTTATATGTGTAGGGCGTGAGAAGGCTTGGTGCTGCTGCAGTGGATATGTGCCATGTAGCTTTGGGAATTGTAGAAGCATATTGGGAATATCATCTAAAATCATGGGATATGGCTGCTGGTGTTTTGGTAACATCAATCATTTTAATAAATTTTTATTATTTTTTCTTCTAGATATCAATGAAAGAACTATATATAAAACAACGCCCAATTAGTACACATTAATGTGTGTTTGGGAGGGGAAAGATTTAGTACACATCTAACCTTTGACATAATGCACAAAGTGGTGGCCCAAGACTTGAACCCATAACCTTAAGGTTATTACCCCAAGACTTCAAATCCGCCCGTGCCATTTTTCATTTTCTATGTTTTGCTACCTTTCTAATTTTACTCGGATTCCTTATGGGTGCACTGAGTCACAATTTTTACGCTTGAATTAGGAATACTATGGTAACTGTTTTAGATGACAATGTTTTTCAAGAATAGATTGAAAATCTACTAACCTAAGTTGACTGACTAATTACCATTTGTATTTTCTTAACACCCATCCCAGCATTCTATTTCACTGCCAAATATGGCAGCCAGGGTTGGATGATATTGCTCTCATTATTCTTGGAGCTAACTAACGGTTACCTCACCGTCTGTGTCCTTACATTGTTTGGTTTAGCTATGGAGCTACTTAATAGTTTATTTATTTTTATTTTTTTTAAAGTCTGCTAGAGTGTTGATGCAGCTTTTGAGGCAAAAATAGCTGAAGTACTTTTAACTTTTGTTTTCTGAATTGGTTGATACACTAAAATGATTAAACAACATCGAATGTCAACGAAACTTGACACACACGACTAACTAGGAACAAATGATTTGTAGGAAAAGACAGGACTCAAAACCGATCCCCGGTTTTGAATCTAGAGCCTAATTTCAATTTGTGAAAACTTGTCATTTAGAAACTTTTTTTTGGAACCGATTGACACACTAAATTGGTCAAATGGCTTCGGATGTCAACAAAACTTAACACATACGACTAACTAGGCACAAATAACTTGTAGGAAAAGATGAGAGTCGAAATTGATTTTTGATTTTGAATCTGGAGCTTAATTTCCATTTGTGAACACTTGTCTTTTAGAAATTCTTTTTCGAAGAACAATCGGAGAAACTCTTGGCAAATACATTGTGTGACGTTTGATTTATGTATATGTAACAATCTTATTTATTTATTTATTTATTTTATGAAATAAGTATCAAATGTTTTACATATTTTATAAGCTTGAAATTGATTATATTATAAATATATTTTTTTTTTTGTTTCTTTTTGCAGATACTACCCTTTTGAGTACGTGATGATATCTTCGCATATCAATATTGGAGCTTACTATTGATACTAAAACAAGCTGTTAATATATATGTTTTTTTATTTGTATTGTCAATATTTGGTTTTGTTTTAGATACAAATTTGAGTTTTTGAATTATCAAAAAATATTAGTATTGTTGGAGGATGTTTTATATATTTTTGTAAAGAATGTTTGGTTGGCATTGTATTGTTACAGGATAAATATATATATTTATTCGTATATGTGAATGTGAATGTAAATGTGAATGTGGATGTATATTAATAATTTGTACAAGGAATGAATTAATAAAATATAAGTTTATTTTATGAAAAAAAAATTGCAATAGTAATAAACTGTCGCTAATGGAATCATCATTTCTTTGCATTTTATTAGCGACTGGTTAACCTGTTGCATATACATATTAGTGCCATCTTTAGTGACGGTTTAAACTGTCGCGAATACATTATTGATTTAATTCTTCTTCTTTTTTTGCGACATTTAAGACCGTTGCTAATAATGCTTTTCGCGACGTCATCCTAAAGCGTCGCTAAAAGAGATGTTTTTTTTCATTTTTTTGTGTCAGGTTAAACCGTCGCAAAAACCATTGATTTACTGTCGCTACAAGAAAGCGGCAGTTTGTAACCGTCGCAAATACCTTTTGTCACGCCCCCTTCCGCCACCCCTCATTTCCCGTTGCTACTCCGTCGCAAAAAGTCTTTTGCAACGGCATATGCACCTTTTGCGACGTTTACGACCGTCGCAAAAGCTCCGATTTTTAGTAGTGTGTCATACACGCGATAATAACTTCGCCACGTGACAATGTCGAGACCCATATAATTCCTATGATTATTTTTATGGTAAACTACCAATAATTTCTAATAGTTTGACTTAATTCCTATAAACTCTTATTAAAAATAAGTCCTAATAAAATTGTCGTTAAAAATAATTTTTTATGATGATTTTTTACATATGTAGCTAAAAATTAACAATTTGCAACTTTTTTTTGTTACGATTTTTATAAATTGTCGCTAAAACTTACAATTAGTAACTTCTTGTAACGAATTTTTTAAACTGTCACTCAAAGTTAAAAATTATTGACTTTTTTGTGATAATTTTTATAAACTATCGCTAAAATTTATAATTACTGATTTTTTTTTGACAAAATTTTTAAACTGTTACTAAAAATTAATATTTAGTGACTGTGGGGATATATTTTCTGAGTACCAACACATGGCAAGGTGACGCCGACGTGTCAGCCGAGGTGCCACGTGTCGTGGTAGTTACGCCGAGGTTATCTCGGAGTTGCCGAGGTTATCTCCGAAGATATCAGAATCCGAGATAAGCGGATAAAGGACAAGAGTCCTAGATTGAGAGAAGACTTCAGTTTGGATAAAGATGAAACTCTTAGAGGGTTTATCCTAATCCCACTGGGAGTTCCAGATTAGCAGTAATCCTGAGTCCATTGGAGTTAGGCTCCTATTGGGACTAGGATTGTATTGGCTATAAAAGAGAGGCACCCCATGGGTCAAAGGTACGTTTTTATACTCAAGCTTGTGAGTTGAATACTTGAATATCTTTGAGAGATATACTGACTTGATCGTCGGAGTGCCCCCGGGTGGAAGAACCACCGCCGGAGCCTTTTCTTTCTGTGCAGGACAGCAGGGTGCCATCTATTCTGCCTGTGTTCTACAGCTGAATCACTAAGGAGGGCAGTGTGATCAGAAAATCACTCACACAATTTGGCGCCGTCTGTGGGAAAGAAAGACGAATAGATGGCCAGTAACGCACAACAAGAAAAGGTTGGGGACGACGCTCCCACAGGGAGTAGCAGACCTATCGACCTTGACATTGAAGGAGACAACCACAACGAAGAAACCCGTGACCAGGGTCACGAAGGAAAAAACGTCGGCCAGGAGGGCGACACTTCAAAGAAGACAGATCAGGACAGATACTATAACGAGGATAACCTCCAGGTATGGAGGGATAGGTGCCTACGGAGGATGAGGAAGTAAAAGAATTGGCAGACAAGTTGGCAGACCTGCAGTCGGTCGTCAACTTTATGATGCAAAACAATGTCATGCAGCCACCATACCCACTGCAGGACACGCCAATTCCAGCAGTTAATGCCCAGAAGGGAGGAAGGAAAATAATTCCCGAAGCACCTCAGCACACCAGGAGCGCAAGGCACTCCCACCTGCCTTCCAGGGAAATCGGACGAGAAGAGCCGAGACAAGAGAAATCCCAGAGGACATATCACACGAAGGACCCAGAGCCCAGGGAACATCGGCATATCCAAGGGCAGGCGCTCTGCTTTGACACAACCCATGGAGAAAGATCAAAACGGGCCCACCATGAGGCCGAAAGTAGTGTACCGAAAAGATTGAAGTCAAAAGATAGCCGAGCTCTAGGGAGGAGCAAAGAAGACTTAAGAAACTACCTCAAGAGGAAGGAACGCAATGCTGAAGCCAAGGTTACCTCACCCGTCAAGCCGAGGACACCGTTCTCAGTAGAACTGGACAAATTTGAGGCACCGAAGAGATTCAGCATGCCGAGGTTTCAAATATATGATGGTAAGTCAGACCCTAACTTCCACGTCGGATTATTTTTGAACTCAATGGCATTATACAATGGAAACGAGCCATTGCTCTGCAAAGTGTTCCCCTCGTCCTTTAGGGAGATTGCATCAGATTGGTTCCACAAACTGCCAAAGGGAAGCGTGAAGACATGGAAAGGCCTGGCCGAGATGTTTGTGGCCAGGTTTGTGACGAACAAGCTACAACCATTAAGGGTGGACGCACTAATGGCTTTGAAGATCAGCAAGGATGAAGGCCTTAGGGCCTATGCAAAAAGATACTACGAGGTGTTCAATCGAATACCCGAATGCAACCAGGAAGTGGCGGTCGTGTCTTTCAAGAACGGCCTGAAAGATGATTGTTCACTGCGGAAATCTTTGGCAAAGACATTGCCAAAGAGCATGGAAGAGCTCATGGCGAGAATCGAGAAGTATGCCAGAGCCGAGGAAGATACATCGGGAAATAAAGAGGTAAAGCAGGAAAAAGGGAACGGCTCGCCGAAGCAAGGCCAAAGTAACAACGGATTCAGCAAAGCAGAGATAGAATTGAAGGGAAAACAGGCAGTGACGACTGTGTTCCGAATCCCGGTCCACAAAATCCTGTATCAAATCCGAAATCAACCCTATTTCAGAGCACCAGCAAAAGCCCCAGGGGAATACATGGGCAGGAACCTTGGTAGGCGTTGTGCTTACCACAATGAAGAAGGGCACCCAACTTAGGGCTGCAGAGCCCTAAAAGCATACTTAGAGGACTTAGTAAGACAAGGCCATCTGAGGGATCTTGTCGACGAAGCCAGGACCAGAGAAGAGCAGGCAAGGTTGCCTCAAGCACCAGCAGCCCCGCCTCCCCCAGCACAACAACCACAGGGAGGGGGACCTAGGGTGGTTAACGTAATTCACTCCAAGATGAACGAAAACGACATACGGGGGGAGACCCAAAGAGTAAAACACCTGCAGCACGTGAACCAGGTCAGACAGAAAAGACCTCGGCCTGAAGAGTACCCAGGCCCGATGATAGCATTCACCGAAGCCGACCTAGAGATGGTCCAGCACCCGCATAATGATGCCTTGGTAGTATCCCTCCAAGTTGGGGAGTGCCAAGTGAAACGCATCCTGATAGATCAAGGCAGCTCTTGTGACATCATGTATGTTAGATGTTACAAGGAGCTAGGCCTTCACCCAGACGACATGGAGCAATCGAATGGCCCGATGGTCGGCTTCAATGGAACGCCGACATGGCCACTAGACGCTACAAACTTGGAAGTACAAGCCGGCACTAAGAAGATCAAGATAGAGTTCATCGTGATTGACATACCTTCACCATACAACATCATCTTGGGAAGGCCATGGTTGCATGCAATGGGGGCAGTTCCCTCAACGTTGCATCAACTATTGCGGTTCCCAACAGAACATGGAATTGAAGAAGTCAGAGGAGACCAGCTGCAGGCAAAAAATTGCTCCATGGCAGCAATGAAAATAACCTGCAACATACAAGAACCAGGGAAGGTAGAGATTGAAAATGAGGACATGGAGGTCCTAGATGATGTCGGCAAGGAGCCAACCGAGAAGAGTGAGGAAACACTAAAGAAAATCCTCGTCCAAGAGGGCGATGAAGAGCGCTTTTTTCTTCTCGGCTCAGGCTTAGCCGAAGAAGAAGAAAAGGAACTGGAAGCCTTTGTAAGAACAAACATAGAGGTGTTCGCCTGGACACCTTATGAAATGCCTGGCATTGACCCCGAGGTCACATGTCACAGACTGAACGTTGACAGGTCGGCCAAACCTGTAATACAACGAGCCAGAAGACCGACGTTGATGCACGTCGAAGCAGTGGAGGAGGAAGTAGACAAACTTCTAGAGGCCAGGGCCATCAGAGAAGTCAATTATCCGACATGGCTATCAAACACTGTGGTAGTAAAGAAGAAGAACGGTAAATGGAGGGTATGCGTAGATTTTACAAGCCTGAACAAAACCTGTCCCAAAGACAGCTTCCCTCTGCCCAAAATTGACCAGCTGGTGGATGCCGCATCTGGACATGGAAGGATGAGCTTCCTGGATGCTTATAGGGGGTACCACCAGATAGCCATGTACACCCCAGACGAAGAGAAGACAGCGTTCATCACCCCAAAAGGCCTGTACTGTTACAGAGTGATGCCTTTTGGGTTGAAAAACGCAGGAGCAACCTACCAAAGGCTGGTAACCAAAATGTTCAGCACCTGATAGGCCAAACAGTAGAAGTCTACATCGATGACATGGTCGTGAAGACCAAGGAGCCTAAGAGTCATCTTGCCGACCTAAAAAAGGTATTTGAAATCCTTAAAACATATCGCTCCGACTCAACGCATCAAAGTGCGCGTTTGGAGTTGGATCTGGTAAGTTTCTGGGGTACCTAGTAACAAGGAGGGGCCATAGGCCAGCCCTCAGATCAAGGCCATTTTAGACCTACAGAGCCCAACATCGGCAAAACAGATACAAATGCTTACTGGAAGGGCCGCAGCCCTAAACAGGTTCATAAGCCGAAGCTCAGACAAATGTAAACCCTTCTTCAACCTGGTAAAAAAGAACACAGACTTCCTATGGACTGAGGAATGTGAGGCCGCTTTGGCCGACCTAAAGAAATATCTGACCACGGCCAGTCCTCTCAACACCTAAACCTGGGGAGGAGTTGTTTTTGTACTTAGCCGTGTCAGAACACGCAGTAAGTGCAGTGCTAATCCGAGAAGAACAAGGAGAACAGAAGGTGTCTATTATATAAGTAAAACCTTGGCCAACGCTGAAACAAGGTATCTACCACTGGAGAAATTAATGCTGGCCTTGGTAATGGCCTCAAAGAAATTGAACCATTACTTTCAGGCGCACAAGATTGTGGAGCTAACAGAGCACCCACTAAAGTCCTTGTTGCAACAAGGAGACTTAACAGGAAGAATTGCAAGGTGGGCAGTGGCCTTGGGCCAGTATGACCTGGAGTTCAGGCCCAGAACAACAATTAAGGGCCAAGTTTTGGTCGACTTCGTGGCAGAATTTACGCTTGAATCCATCGAACATCAGGCTCCGTTGAGCCAAGATGAACGAGGTCCCAGTAGGCAAGGAGAATCCCAGCCAAAGGCAAAACAGCAAAGGAAGGAAAAACTCAGACCATACAGCATCTACATCGGCGACTCCTTCAGACTATTTGTCGATGGAAGTTCAAACCGACAGGGAACGGGGGCAGGAGTGCTGCTGATATCTCCAGATGGAGAAATAATAGAACAGTCCATCCGTTTGGGGTTCAAGGCCTCAAACAATGAAGCAGAATACGAAGCATTAATTGCAGGGCTAAAACTGGCAGCAGCAGCCGAAGCAGATGAGGTAATAGTTTTTGTGATTCACAGCTAATTGTTAACCAGTCAACAGGAGAATTTGCAGCCAGAGACGAGAGGATGTCGGCATATGCAAAAGAGGTCATTAGATTGGCAGCCCTTTTTCAGAACTGCCGACTACTCCAAGTAAGCCGAGATGATAATAACCACGCCGACGCGTTGGCCAACCTGGCAAGTTCAATGCAGACTGGAAAAACAAGGACAATTATGATTGACTACATGTCGGGCCCGAGCATAGAACCACAGAACACAGAGCAAGAAGCAATGTGTGTGGACATGGGGCCAAGCTGGATGGATGCAATTGTTGCATTCCTGAAAGAAGGAAAACTGCCAGAAGACCGCAAGGAGGCACACAAAGTCAGATTGAAGTCGGCAAGATTCAGCCTGACTGCGAACGGACATCTCTACAGAAGATCCTTCACTGGACCCCTTTTAAGGTGCGTACACCCTTTGCAGGTTGAAGATTTTTTATATGAAATTCATGAAGGAATTTGTGGAAGCCACGCTGGGGGCAGATCACTAGCTCACAGGGCCATTACCCAGGGGTATTGGTGGCCCTACATGCAAAAGGATGCAAAAGCATACGTGAAGAAGTGCGAACAATGCCAAAGGTTTGCACCTTTGATTCATCAGCCAGCTGCTGACCTGAATCCAGTATCCAGCCCTTGGCCGTTTGCCCAGTGGGGCATGGATCTGGTTGGACAACTTCCCCAAGCAACTGGGCAGAGAAAATACTTGCTGGTAGCAACAAATTACTTGACAAAGTGGATAGAGGCAGAACCTCTTGCCAAAATCCGAGATGTGGACGTCAAGAATTTCATATGGAAAAACATTATCACCAGATTTGGCATTCCCAGAGCCATAGTTGCCGACAACGGAATGCAGTTTGACAGCAAACTCATCAAGAACTTTTGCGCGAAATTCAAGATCAAGAATTACTTTTCAACACCAAGTTTTTCCCAAAGCAATGGGCAAGCAGAGGCCTCCAACAAAGTAATTTTGGATGGAATAAAGAAGAGGCTGCAGGCAGCAAAAGGAAAGTGGGTAGACGAATTGCGCAACGTGCTTTGGGCATATCGGACTACGCCGAGAAGATCAACAGGGGAATCCCCATTTGCCATGGCTTATGGCACAGAAGCAGTAATTCCACTGGAAGTCGGCATCCCAGGGATCCGAACCCAGGGAGTTGAGAATGGGACTAACGATATACTTCTAGCCCGAGATCTGGATCTTTTGGAAGAACGAAGAGAGAAGGCTGCAATTCAGCTTGCAGTATACCAGCAACAGCTTGCCAGAGCTTATAACAAGAAGGTCAATCCAAGAGATTTTCAAGTCGGTGACTTAGTCCTGAGAAAAGTCGTCGGCAACAAGAAGGATCCCAGAGAGGGCAAGCTTGGCCCAAACTGGGAAGGACCCTACAGAATAACTTCGGTATTAGGCAATGGAGCTTACCGGCTTGAAGATAATGAGGGCAAAGCATTGCCAAGACCTTGGAACACTTGTAATTTGAAATTTTTCTATCATTAGATGTGCATTATTTTTTGCCGATGTCATCAACAAAATCTTTTTGGAATTCTTCAAACACATATGATTGTTAAAGACATATAATGTTGTTTCTAAGAGACATGAATAATGAGAACCCAAGTGGAACTCAGGTTCACATTGGGGGCAGAGAAGAGACAAAGACGCTTAACACTTGTTGAAATTTGTAGCAATTTACAAGTTGAGGATAAGCCGAGACGGTTCCTTATCTTCACTTGTTGAAATTTGTAGCAATTTACAAGTTGAGGTTAAGCCGAGACGGTTCCTTATCTTCACTTGTTGAAATTTGTAGCAATTTACAAGTTGAAGTTAAGCTAAGATGGTTCCTTATCTTCACTTGTTGAAATTTGTAGCAATTTATAAGTTGAGGATAAGCTGAGATGGTTCCTTATCTTCACGTTGAAATTTGTAGCAATTTACAAGTTGAAGTTAAGCTGAGATGGTTCCTTATCTTCACTTGTTGAAATTTGTAGCAATTTACAAGTTGAAGTTAAGCCGAGATTACTGTTTCTCTTCGCTTGTTGAAATTTGTAGCAATTTACAAGTCGAAGTGAAGCCAAGGTTATTGCTTGAACAATTGTAGCACTCTACAGGTTGGTTAAACCAAAAAGGATGCTTAAACACTTGTTGAAATTTGTAACAATTTACAAGACGATGTTAAGCCGACATATGATCATCCGTTGAAATTTGCAGCAATTTACAGGTTGAGGTAAAAGCTAAGTATTTTGTTTAAATACTTGTTGAAATTCGTAGCAATTTACAAGTAGATCATTATTTAGCACTTGTTATAACTTGAGAAAAGTTTACTGAATATGTTAATCCTTGTTGAAATTTGTAGCAATTTACAAGTGGGTTAGACTGAGATCACTTCTTGAAATTTATGAAAAGTTTGCAGGTCAGTATATTGCCGAAGTAAAGTTTGTAGTTATTATACCCGAGGTATATAACCCCGAGAAGATTGCACAAAAGGAAGAAGTATGAAGAGTATACGCAAAATATTCTAAGTATAGAGTCATACAGAAGCAATCAGAAAAAGTACAAAGGTACAAGCATTTAAAAGAAAGTTGTATTGAGCATTCAACAGGGAACAGAGGCACATCGGCCATACAAAGAGCTTGCAGTGTTTTAAAACCAGAAGCACAAAGAAACTTATATTGTCCAAAGAGACAAAAAGAGTACAGAAGACATCGAAGTTATGATTCTTCAGCTTCAGGAGGGATTTGGGTCTGGACCTCGGCCGATTCTTGGAGAACTACCTCGGCAGATCCTTGAGGAACTACTTCGGCAGCCTTTTCTGCAGCCAGCTGTAGACGCGCCCGTGGGCTTCACTCTACAGTTCGGACTCCCTTTTGTTTGGATGGTGCGGTTCTCAATCTGAACCAAAGAGTCCACCTCTGGCAAATCGTTTTGAAGAAAAACAGATTTTTTGAAAAGTAGTGCCAAACATGGACTGCTTTGCCAGATTACAGAGTCGCCACCTAAATATTTTTTAATGGGGGAATTTAGGAAACCCTGACTCGGTGCCGAAGGCCACGTGTCCGTCATCACCAAATGTCTTGGCTCGGGAGCTTGGGTACGATTGGGGAAGGTCAGCTATGAGCACCCCCTTTCGCCCGGTTCGAAAACCGGCCTCTACTAACCGTGATATCCGATTTTGAAAACATTATGCGTTCTTATTCCGGTTATTAGCCTAGAATTACTATGTGATGCGCACAACACAAAAGTATAGACTAGATTGCCTAATTTGGGAATAAACATTGCATATCCGTTTTGTCTCGAAAAACGTGTTGGTTTTGCTACTCGCAAGTAGGCTAAAATACAGATTTCAATGAGTTATTCCAACTCAAGCAATCCAACCTTCACCCACAGGCATCCAATCAGTTTATCTCACATAAGCACTTAGCCGCATGGTAAGCATACTGTCATGGCAACATTCACACGCATGTGGTATGCTAAAGCGTAAAATACTTACATCGTACTCCGTGCCAAAACAGTAAACTGGTTAGCAAACATGCATGACCTAGTTCACGTTAAATGGCTAATGCGATACATATAGCATGTAATTAGGCAGGCTCGGCTATCCTAAAAATGGCATGTGAAATGCAATCATTTGATGCACGTATTCAATTTGGAATTGAAAGTACGATGCAGTTTGCATGATGTACCGAGCCCGGTGCATGTTTAGACAAATGCATGGATGCACGCATGCGTTGCATAAGGTATGCTAAAATAAGTATGCCCTAATCTACCAACGTAAGCAGGTAAATAAAAGGGAGAAAGAAGTGGGGATTGGAAGACATACACCCACTCACACACACTTATTACAATTATGCCCTCTCTCGGAGGGACCGAATAATAATACAGATTAATTAGCTACGCAAACTAATTAAAATATTACAAATCAACTAAATTAATTAAATAAAATAATTAATCAGTAATCAGTAAACCGCCTCGGGATGAGGGCCAAATGCAGCGTGCACTCGGGACTGGCTCGAAACCGCACTGCCATGCACGGATTGCCTCTGTTTCCTCTGCTCTCCTCCTCAGAAAATTACCAAAGTCCCAGGAGTGCCTCTCAGGACACTGGGGATCACCACCGGCTGGGATAGGACACCACCGGCTGAAGGAGGAGGCCACCGGCACTGGATTTATCCGTCGGCTGAAAATGGACTGCCGGTCGGCACTAAACACTGCCGGCCGGCACAAAATACCTGCAAAACCTGCAACTCACAGCAGCAGAGGGAAAAACTTGCATGGCAATGCAATTCAATATATTTATGCACTACACACACCCCTTATCATGTTTTTGACTAAAGGGGGCATGTGTCTCGATTCCCGGACCACCAATCGCGCATTTCTATGCATGATGGCCCTAAGAACCAAGAACGCAATTTTGATTTCAAATGTATGCAAACCAAGCAAACCAAAGTCCCAATCCCCATCACCAACTCAAGGGACAAGGAATGCATGTTGATACAATGCAACCTAGTCATGTTATCTATCATGCAACATGGGTAATGCAATGTATTCATGCAAGCATACAAGCAAGCATGCAAGGTAAGCATGCAAACCAAATAGAGGATGGACTAAAGCACGAATTGGGCAGCCCCTAATAGGCCCAAAATCAGTGGTCAAAGCGCCCCAAAGTGAAGGCTAAAATACACACACACATGCATGCAATTATGATCCAACACTTAGACACAAACATGGCAACTCTCAAGCACACTTGAAATGAGTTAAACATGGACAATTAGCATGCATATAAAGCTCTGAAAATCACGCAAGACATGATGTCAAATCATGCAACAAAGCAAGCTAAGCATGCGACAAATGGCCCAAGTCTTCAAAGCAAGTCTATGAAGCATTAAACCACACCTGTGCAAGGCAATTATGGCATGCATTAATCAACCCAAAACAGATTTTTAGCATGTCAAATTAGGCCCAAAGGACCACTTAGATGGCATCTAAGAGGCTTGAAATCAAAGGCATGCATTAAGGCCAAAACATGGAGCATTCAACACATGCTTTTAAAGCATTAAAGAGGCCACTAAGGCAAGCACACAAGCACACCAAAGGGACTGAAATAGCATGCTAGGTGGTTCCAAACTACCAAAATGAGGTAAGTAATACATGCTACATATGCATACTCAAAGGCTAGCAAGCCTAAAATGCAAAGGGGCCATATAATGCATGCCAAGATCAACCCAAACGGCTATGGACAGAGCTAGAACATGACAAAATAAGCTCACAAGCTTCACAAATGCAAGCCTAAAACATGCTAGAAGCTAAGGCATACAACCTAGGCATGTTAGAGGATCAAAAGGCATTACAAGGCAACTATGCTAAGCATGCATAAGGGACCTAAACCAACTTAGAAACATGTTATATCATGGCAATATAAGCATGGAAAATAAGCCGAACATGCTCAACAAACAGCCAAACATGGTGCTCCTTTGGAGGCCAAAACTCGCCCTTTACAAGGACATTAAGGAGAGGGGGTGGCCCTCTCCTTTTGGAGACTTCAAGGCACCATCTCCACCACTGAAATCCCTCAAGATTTCAGGGGTGGAGAGGCCCAAGCACCAAAGTCTCGGATCTCTCACAAAATAGCACGAAAAAGGCCCTTTTCAAGGCCTAAGGGTGGCCAAACTTACTCAAACCACCAAACACTCTTAATAAACAATAAAGAGGCTTAAAAAAAGAACTTTTATGTGTTAAACACTAAGCACAAAAACAGTTCTAAACTAGGTAAAAAGAAGGTGCAAGAATGGGGTAAAAAGTGAGTTAGTGTCTTACCCTTGGAGCCTCTTCAACAAAGATGATGTATTGGCTTCCTTGAGCACCAAACCAGCTTCAAAACTCCAAAAAAAACCTCTGAACCCTCAAGAACCCAAAGAAGGTGGAACACTAGGTGTTGGTGAGCAAAAGTATGACACAAACACCTAGTGTATAAAACAAGAGAGAAGAAGAAAGATAGGATGTGTATCTATCCTAACCCTAAAAACCAGAGCTTGGTCTATCTAAAAATGTCTAAAATTTGTAACCTTAAGCCAAGAAGAGGAGTGGTCCTCTTATAGGCAAGCAAAGCTTGCAAAGCTTATAAGCTAAGCTAACTAAGAGGGTCATCCCTCCATACACGTGTATGGAGGGGAACCAAAACTATACAGCTGTCTGAAAATATCTCATAAAGCAACTGCACAGTGCCCGGCCGGCAAAGAGTGTCATTTTGACAAAACTTAGTGCTGGTCGGCACAAAAGAGTGCCGGTCGGTACAAAAGAGTGCCGGTCGGCACAATAAAGTGCCGATGGCAACACCAGCCAGCCGGTGGCCTCTAGCCACAGCCGGTGGTGTGTGGGGATGCCTCACAAAGCATTCCCTGCCCTTCCAAGGCAAAACACAAGTGTTTGGTGCAAAACCAGACACAAGACGGTCGAGTTCGGAAGTCCTGAGGCAAGGCACGCGAGCCGAGAACTCCGGGAACTCCAAACGAACACAAACATGGATAATCACCGAGTGTTCCAATGGTGACGTCCAAGTCTTGAGGACGGTCAAAAATGGGGTGTCTACACCAGCTCGGCGTCAATCTCAGCAAGTGTTTTATCAAGACTTCTTTCAGCTAGAAGAAGGTCGGAAGATAACTTCCCTATATCAGCTTCCTTGGGCACCTCCTCAATCTCCTCATCTTGGGTTAAGTCCAGGATTGGCTCAATCTGAGGAGGAGACTTGACCCCAGCAGCATCCTTGGATTTCTTCACCAAGGCCTCGTCATCATTATCTTCACCCTCAGACTCAGACTCAGATTCTTCTTCAGCTTGACTTGGAGGTGGAGGAGGAGGAAATGAAAGAGGAATAGCATCAGCGTTGCGGAAAGGTGAATCAGCAGGGAGACCAAGTTTTTTTATCAGGGACATCCAACCAAGGGAGAATCCCTTGTTGCATGCCTGCCTGACTTGAAGCTTGTAGTCCTCAGTGACGTCGGCCACGCCCTAGGCATAAGCCTTCTCATC
Source organism: Camellia japonica (assembly GCA_030407325.1). Lineage (NCBI taxonomy): Eukaryota > Viridiplantae > Streptophyta > Magnoliopsida > Ericales > Theaceae > Camellia > Camellia japonica. Next base: position 9,277,999 of record JAPPVO010000016.1, read on the forward strand.
AGCCTCTTTTATTTCAGCTTCTTTAGTTGCCAAGGCCTCCTGAAGCTCCTTCTCGGCCTAGGCCGCTTTTTCCTCGGCTTCTTTTTTCTGCGCTTCATCAACCTTCTTTATAGCTTCAGCAGCATCAGCCTTTTCTTTGGCTAAGGTTTGGGCTTTAGTAGCAGCCTCGGCCTAATCTTCCAACTTCTTCATTTTTGCTTGAAGACCCTTGTTGATTTTTTGGAGGGCAGAATACTCCTTCTTCAAGTCAGTTAACTTCTCCCTGTTCTCGAAAGATTGCATAGAGAAGGAATGGGCATGCTGAACAGCCTGAAAGAACACAAAGCAAAAAGTTATTACAAGGTTTTACAAGTATGAAAAGATGAGGAAAAGACAGGTTACCAAGTAAAGACACGTACTTGAACACAGCGTTAAAGCATGAAAGCGTAATTTTCGTACTCACTCATTTCAGCATTCTTTTCCAGATCACCTGGGAGAAGAAGAGCTGTACTGAGTGCAACGCCGACATTTATATCGTCGGCGCTATCAGTAGCCATGACCGGCTTATTCTCCAAAGTAATCTCGGGCGTCCAAGGGACGTTTGGTACTTTGGACTTTGAAGTCGTTGCAGAGGAGGACCTCGGCCTCTTTGACTTTGAGGACTCTGATGGCTGGGTCTCTGCGTGCCTCTTCCCAGCAGAGGGTTGGGATTTGCTGCTTTCAGCCAACTTGGAGATGGGCAGGGCATCCCCAGCCTCAACCTCAGTAGCCTTGGCCTTAGGCTGGGCCTTCTTGGTTCTTTTTGGCTTTGGTGGGGGCATAGATTGGGTCGGAACAGCATCGACGTCGGTTGGGAGGTCGGCTAGGAGATCTTAGGCGACAGGCTTTGGGCGAACCATTTCGGCAGTTTTGACAAGTCTACGCCGGCGTTTTCGTTCGGGTATTGGTATCAAGTATGGGGCCGAAGTTGATGGCAGATCAACTGGGTCAGATGTTGACTCCTGATCTGTTCGAGATGTAGAGGCAGTTTGGGTTGTGACAGTAGGTGGAGAGAGGCTATTTTTCTTCTTCCTTGGAACGTCGGGCAGAGTGGATTTGTACGTTGGGATGAAATTCAGTACCAATGGAGCCTTGCGCTTTTGGATTGGAAGGTCTAGGAGTTTCTTCAAATCTTTACCAGGAATAAAGGATTGGCGAAAGTCTTTTGGTGGCTTACGAACATCTGCGAAAAGAACAGACATTAGAAACAGACAAAGTATTGAGGACTTGAAAAAGAAACAACTAAGTGTTGACACTAGACTCTTACCCTTGCCCTCTTTAACTGTTCGAGGAAGAGGGAAGAGATGGGCATCCTCGTCTGGGGCAAACTCCCAATTTCCTGAAGCAATGACATAGTCAACTCCAGCTCCCTTGTTGGAGTCTGGAAGGTCGGCTACGATTTTAAATTCGGTGGACCTCGGCTTGAGGTAATAGACGTAGCCTTTTTCCTTCAAGTTTAGGGCACACATGGTATAACAATATTGAACGTCGGTAAGGGTGATCCTAACGTTCTCCTGCCTAGCTAAGGCTATGATACCGTTTATCACTCGATAGGAGTTAATGGTGAGTTACATGGGGTTCAACGTATAGTAGTGGAGAATTTCGCGAAACAAAATGTTCAGTGGGAGCCGGAGTCCACATTCAACGAAAGCAACAATAGGAAAGGGCATGGTATCATCTTTGGGCATGATAGAGTCATCATCCCCAGCCAGTCTCAGCTGGACATCGGCAGGAATGGAGAACTCCTCCCTAAAGTATTTAAGTTTGGTTAGGGTATCTACCCTATGTCTCCACATACCCATGATATCGACGAAAGGATATTCGACTTCAGAAAGAAGATGTTCTTAAAGGGTTTTTTAGGACCTCGGCAAAAACCTAGGTAAATATTGGTAAGAATTGTTTCAGTTTTTCCTAAAGAATTGGCAGGTTCTATATGCAAATCCCAAACCTAAATCTATGAAAGTAAAGATTGGAGGCTCGAATCTGGGAAAAACACAGAAAACAAGAAACAAAAGCAAATTTTCAGAATCGAAGACGAAGGTGGGCTATCAAGAGCATAAAGAATACGAGAAGTAAAGGGCCAAGAACAGGGGCAAAAGTGCAAGAAGTGGTGAACAGTGCGTATGATTCAAAACATGGGCAAGAGCAAAATCATGAGAAAAATACATCTAAATGTATGATTCACAGGTTGGAAGTTCCAATAAAGCAGTAAAGGCAGCAAGTAATGAAGAACATTAACAGAATTGAAGACAAAAGGAACAAAGGCTTACCAGACAGAATGGAACCGGTGTGAAGATCGACGGAGTCAGACGACGGTTTCAGACACAACAGAGTGGCGAAAGCTTCACTAGAATGGAAGAATAAAACCAGTTACAAAACTTGGAGACTGAGTAATAGCAGATTCAAAGAGAAAGAGCTTTAGAGAGAGAAGAAGCAAGTAAACGAATGCAAAAGTGAAAAGACAAAGGAGATAGGCAAAAGTTTTTGTCAAAAACTTGAAACGGCGGCAAAAATAGGGCATTTATTGCGCCTGGAGCAGCGCATACGTCAGACGGCGCAGACGGATGAAAGACAGTTTTTCAGGCGCGTCACAGGCACGAGCGAATGGGAATACAACGTGTGCAGAAAACGGTTGAGAAGTGATACATGACAGCTCATGCGTGTAGAAGAGTTCATTTGAATTCTTGTTCTAAAAAGAAGACATGTCGGCCTAAGATGAACGACCTCGGCTGAAGAGTTCTTGTGCCGAAGTATTGGAAAGAGGAACAATATAGGTTCTATCACCTCAGAATGCCGAGGTAATAGAACCTAGGGGGCAGTTGTGGGGATATATTTTCTGAGTACCAACACGTGGCAAGGTGACGCCGACGTGTCAGCCGAGGTGCCACGTGTCGTGGTAATTACGCCGAGGTTATCTCGGAGTTGCCGAGGTTATCTCCGAAGATATCGGAATCCGAGATAAGCGGATAAAGGACAAGAGTCCTAAATTGAGAGAAGACTTCAGTTTGGGTAAAGATGAAACTCTTAGAGGGTTTATCCTAATCCCACTGGGAGTTCCAGATTAGCAGTAATCCTGAGTCCATTGGAGTTAGGCTCCTATTGGGACTAGGATTGTATTGGCTATAAAAGAGAGGCACCCCCATGGGTCAAAGGTATGTTTTTATACTCAAGCTTGTGAGTTGAATACTTGATTATCTTTGAGAGATATACTGACTTGATCGTCGGAGTGCCCCCGGGTGGAAAAACCACCGCCAGAGCCTTTTCTTTTTGTGCAGAATAGCAGGGTGCCATCTATTCTGCCTGTGTTCTACAGCTGAATCACTAAGAAGGGCAGTGTGATTAGAAAATCACTCACACAGTGACGTTTTTTAATAATGTATGATAAAAAATATTATTAATTATTATAAAACTTATTAGATAATAAATCTATCTATTAAGACCTATACGTAAATCCCCTATTTTTATTCCATCTTAATTAGAGATATAATCTTCATCGGAGCATATAGTGATTCCTAATATTGTACTCCATAAAACTTTGGTCATGCAAAGATTCTAGCAGTGCCGGTTTTCAATCTTAGTGCATAAATTAATTATATTAAGGGAAAATTACCAAGAAGCCTCATTTGAAAAACGTGTAATCTATTTAGTCCCAAAACTTTTTGTTTGTTTCCAAAAATCCAATAACGTTATTCTTCTTCTCTTTGTGATTTCCAGCGATCGTTGAGGGGTAACCATATCTTGCTTCTTCTCTTTCTCTTTCTCTTTCTGATATATAATCACCGGCGACCAACGACTACCATCGATTGGGATTTATCGGCAACCACCGACCGCCGACTACTTACCTCACCGACGGTAAAGAAGATATGTTTCTGACGAAGAAGATGAAGAAGATGAGTAGATCTACTTAGATCTGGAGTAGATCTACTCAGATCTGATGTAATACATCAGATCTGAGTAGATCTACATCAAATCCAACTAGATCTAAACAAAAAATAGTTGCCGGAGTACAATCATCTCTCTATATTCGCCTCTCTCTTTCGATCTCTTATTTTTTTTACATTTTCTCTGATATACATTTCTCTTTTTCTGTTCTAATGGAGAAAATTTTCAAATTCTGAACAAGTAATTTTCGAGTTTTAGTTACAGGCGGTGAAAACTGTAAAATTTTGTAGTTTCAAATTTTTTTTGGTGCTGGAATGAATCATGGTTTAAAACTGTAAAATTTTACAGTTTCAAAATTTTTTGGTGCTGGAATGAATCATGGTATAAAACTGTAAAATTTTACAGTTTCATAACATTCTTTAGAACTGTAAAATTTTATAGTTTCATAACATGTTTTTCAATTTGATTAATAAAGATAAATGCTTAATAAATTTTTGCTTTGAAACTGTAACATTTTACAGTTTCAAAACTTATTTTTCAGTTTGATTAATATTGGAGATTATTTGCTTAAACTTTACAAAAATTGAAAAATAGCATATGTTTTTCCCATTGTTGCTGTTTTTTGTCGTTTCATTTTTTTTCCTTTTAGTTTATCAATATTTAGCACATTTTACTATGTTTTTTCGCTCTAATTTCTCCATTTATTCTTTTTTTTTTTTGGCAATATTCTAGACATTCCGGTGAGTCTCTAGTGATGTTCTTAACGTTCAGTGAACGCTCTGAACATTCTGGTGACTTCCATTAACGTTCTTAACATTCCGGTGAACTTCCGGCGACTTCCCGGCGATACTCCGGCGACTTCCCGGTGATGTTGAACATTCCGACGAGTCTCCGGCGACTGTTTGACGAAAGTCCGATGGTGATAAGATGTAACAGTGTCTGTAAATTTTTTTTTTAAAAAAAAAAGATTTTTTGGGAACAATTAAAAATGTATAGAACTAATTGGTACAAGTGTTTTGTTTGAGGATTAACTGAGTCTTGAACTTTGTACATGGGACTTATCAGTAAGTTCCCCTTATATTAATGGGTAATCAAAGTCGAAGTCAATTTGGATATGAATAATTTTATTCCATAATTTTTTATATCTTATTACTATTAGTATTATCCGGGACCAGAAAGAATAGGCATAAAGGAGTCCATTTTTGTTAGTCATGAACAACGACATCAAATTTAGTAGTGCTATAGCCTATATGGATTAATTGGTATATTAATTAATATATCAATATATGTTATAATATTATAATTTTAAAATTATAAATCCTGTCTATTATACAAACTAAATCTAAACTTATAAAATTATATTATATCATCTGTTAATACACTAATTGATATATCAATTGATATGTATAATTTTATTCCATCAAATGACACCGAATCAATTATAAAATACTTTTGATTTCAAGTCTAACGGTAGTAAAATCTCAAATTTCAATTCTTTTGTATTTTGTATTTTTTTTTATTTAATATAATCGATCACAATTAATTGAGATCAAATCAAACTTCTAGTCTTATTTAATAGGGAATCCTGTAGGCATAGTTTGTGGGCTCAACCCAACTCATGAGCAAACTATGATAACCCAAAAATGAACATAATTTTTACTTTTTCTTAATGGTATTGGTAATGACTGTTAATTCCGCGTTATGTTGAAATTTTAATAATGTGAACAAAATTAAAAATTTTACATAATTTAATATATTTTTATTTATTTATGTACACATTTATATATTGTAATACACCTATTATTCATAGGTGGTTAGCAATTCCCTTTTTTAGAAAAACATTTTCATGTCCAATTTGAAAAATGTTTTATACTACTAATTTAGTATCACTAATGCACCACTAATAAAGTGGCATCATGTGGACGCTACTACTGATGTAATAATTTGGCTTTTGTTTTTTTTTTTTTTCCCTTTTACATTGCCACCTCATTAATTGTCTTTTTAGAATTTTTAGAATTTTCAATTTAGTGTTCTAAATCGGAACTGTGTCCAATGCAAGAGCTTCAATTTGATGTAGTTTGGCATAAGCCCATGAATATGGATGATATCACAATCATGGGCTGTCAGACCATGTGCATTTCAGGAAAATTCAAGGATCCAGATTGATGGATTATCCTAAGTTAGTTGCTATGATTTATGGAAGCTGACCCAGTGGTCCTCTTCTTCACTTATTGATGGGTAAGGTAGGAGGAGTTATTTGGTGGTCTATATCTCAAATGTATTGTGATTGATAGAGAAAGTAGGAAAATCACGATTTTGTGTTGATCATAAGGGAATAGTAAGGGGCATTGTGTTTTGTGATTGATGAAGGATATTGTCAGGTGGTGCTCTTAGACTACTAAATAATTTTTTGTAAGCCTAGCCGTTCTATAGTAGGGTGGTCCGGGTTCAAGTTGGGCCGGCACTATCTAATAAGAAATTTTGTGTTTGCTTAAGTCCAGCCCAGCTCGGTCCTAACATCAGTTTTTATAAATCCCAAGCTACCCATCAGATTATATGTTAAATAAAAAAAAATAATTAAAACATTCAATAATTATATTTAATCACACATTATATTTATTAAATAAATAAATTGACATCATTATAAATTGAAAGATTTTGTGTATAAATTGAAAGATTTCTTAAATAAATTCAATCAAATATAACCACAAATGTGAATTTCAATAAAATTAATAAAGATAAAGTTTAGATCACAACAAAAAATATATATTATAATTAATTAATTAATTTAATAGCGAGCCGGACCGGGCTGAATTGAAAGTATAAATTCCAAACCTAATCCAATAATATATCAAGCTGGCAAGTTGGTTTGTGGCTAAAATAGCCACAAAAGACAAAATAGACTATTTTAGTCACAACAAACAAAATATCGCATCCAACCTATAATCATTACACTCTTCTCTCACAAAAAAAGTCAAAAAGCCAAAAAACATTTCCCAAACTAAGCTTTTTAGCCCAGGATAATAGCCAAAAAAGTCAAAAAGCCAACCCACTTCCTAAATGGAGGCTGAAAATGTTAGTTCAGTCTAATCCTATGGCCTAAAATAACATTCTCAAATTTAAAAAAATAAAATAAAATCGGACCGAACAAGCTGGACTGTTCTATAGTAAAGTGTTGTAATATTTAATTATAAAAAAAAAATATTTAAAAAAATGTTCATAAAAGCTTTTGAAATTGTTTCATTTTTGCTTCTTATTTGAAAAATGAAATTCTATCCCCTTGAAGGAAAATAATGTGCAAGCCCAATAATTATGTAATTATTATAAATTAGTTGGCCTGTTTACATATATAAAAAAATGTTAGGAATTCTGGAAAAAAAAATTATCAAAAATCTGACACAATACTCACCTAAGTATGTGAGAAAATAAAATATGAGAAATATTATCAAGGGCAATTAAAGTCCAACAAATTGTCGCCAAAGTAATAACCATTGCCATAATAGGAGAGAAATAATCACCACAATGGATATCAAACTCATTCATATAATTGTTACACAACTACCATGACAAATATACCCTAGTTGAGCCACATATATTTATATTATTATATTAAGTGAATTGGTATCCGACTCTTTACTTGCTTCTTCTTATGTTATGTATTTGAAATTTAGACCGTAAGTTAAAAAAAAAGGGAGACATTTACATATAAATTTTAATTTATGAACTTATACTCCATTAAGTCATAATTAAGATTTTTTTAGACCTTCAACTCTCATTAAATTTTTAATAGTCAGAATTGCCCTTTAAACAATAAGTATTCATCATTTATGATAATGTATAAAGGCATATGATGATTTGATATTTATTTTGATTTTTAAAATTTTAAAATATCAACTTTCAAATTGAAAAAACTAAAAAAAAAAAATATATATATATATATATGTGCAAAAAACTAAGGCTCTGTTTGGTTGTGTTTTCAAATTAAGTTTCAACACTATCACTCCCGCTTCACGTTTGGATAGCACGTTCAAAATATAATTCCGCGATATAATTCAAACTACAGTTTGAAAACCCGTTTGATAGCTTGTGCTTCAGTTCTCCACTTTCAACGTTTCTGCCTTCTTCCTCTTTTGATCTGAAAAGCTTCCATGTCCATCTCAATCGTCTCTGAAAATTTCACGTGAACCTCATCTTTCTTTCTCTATCTCAAAGATCAGTATTGAAGATTCGTCACGGGTAGGCTTCACAGAGAAGTCAGACTCATTTTATAAATAATGAATCCTGTGAACCCGCTCCCTACTCGTATCATCTTCCAGAAATTGACTGACTTACAATTTGTGCGTTGTGGAAGATTCCTTCTATGGGCAACCGAACAACGACGAGTGCGAGGTGAAATAACTCACAAATTTATTTAGATATTTTGTTATAGGTCAATGATTTGAAAAATTCATCCCTAATTTTATTCAATTTTTTTTTTCAGGTCACATTTATCAAATCTATTGTCGAATCAGACGAGCAAAGAGTGGCACATTCAGTCAGTATACACATTCCATCACCGGCGATAACTATTCAACTCCCACTAATCTGGTAAATAAATCCTTCATCTGTTATGTGCAAATGATTTCAGAGAAGTCGAAATCAGTTCTCAAATGATTTCTGAGAAGTGTAGACGAGTATTTTTTAGTTTCAGATCATTTGTGATTTGTCTGAACTGTTTGAACCTTTTGCCAAGAAGAATAGCCACTAATCTGGTAAATAAATCCTTCATCTGTTATGTGCAAATGATTTTAGAGAAGTGGAAATCAGTTCTCAAATGATTTCTGAGAAGTGTAGACAAGTATTTTTTAGTTTTCAGTTTTTTTGTGATTTGTCTGAACTGTTTGAACCATTTGCCAAGAAGAATAGTTGAGCCGGGAGTACCTGGAATATCTGGCCGGTCGACCTACCTATCTTCCTCATCTTCGTCCGCTGCTTCTTATGCTTATTTCTTCCTTTATTTCTTCCTTCTGTTTTCGTGGCTTCTTCTTCTACTAGTTTTTTTTTTTACTATTTAAAGACAATGTTACCTGATTTTTTTTTATTATTTGTGGTTATATTTCTACTATTTAAATTCAAATAATCTGTTACGTATTTTTTTTCTTGAAATCAAATCATCTGCTTTACCTGATTTTTTTTAATTATTTGTGGTTATATTTCTACTATTTAAATTCAAATAATCTGTTATGTATTTTTTTTTTCTTGAAATCAAATCATCTGCTTTTTATTTTTTATTTGTGTTCTCCTTCAAACCATTTTGCTTTGTTATTCTTGTATATCCACCCCAAACTAGTTTAAATATAATTTGTATCTTTATAGATGGATGTAAATAATTCTGATGACAATCAAGATACTAAAATGTGGACGCCTAGAATTGAAACGAAATTAATAAATATGTTGAGAGATGAGGTTAGAAAAAATCAAACAACGGGTTGTACTACTTCATGGACAATTAGGCATTGGAATCATTATGCAAATCAGTTGCACAACATGTATGGATTTCGATATACAGCAAAGCAAGTGCGACAAAAATATCAGCGATTGAAAGCTGATTACCAGACATTTAAGCGACTCCAGGCACAGACTAGTCTGGGATGGGATTCCATTGTAGGCACTGTTGTTATACCCGATGAATTTTGGGATAAGGTTTTTCATTAATCTGTACTATTTTCAAATTTTATTTTAAACATTTCATGATACATACAGTGCTTAATTCTATATTTTTAATTGTTGTAGACTAGCAGAAATGTGAAGAAGTTTAGGACGAAAGGATTTGAATATTTCCAATAAATGGCAGAAATTGTTGAAAATTGTTGTGCCACATGGGCCTTGTCTCGTGCATCCACACAAGGAGCCCTTGACTTAGATGAAGAAGATGAAATGCTAAATAAATTTTGGTACCCTGATGTTGGTGGGAGTAATGTTGCTGAGACCATTCCTGTTGACTTATTCGGCGATAAGTACATGGATCTAGGAAAGGGCAAAAGTCACAAGAGGGGCCCTATAACCAGCCAGACTGACAGTGGTCATTCCAAAAAGTCACGGTCAAGTGGGTTCGATGATGTGTACGTAGCTTCACATCCTACGTACAGGCAAAAACAGGACATTCACGTGCACGAGAAAATGAGACAGAGGCTGTAAGTGCAGGTGGTGATGAATATTCCCTTGATGCATGTCAAGATGTATTGCTAGAGCTTGGGGACATACCACCAGTGCAGTACGTTAAGGCACTAACACTGTTCAAGGATAAGAATGGCGAAGGTTTTTTATGCGCACTCCTACCCATATGCGCCTAGCCATGATCCTCGCTTTGCAGTGAAGTGAGAAGTTCTGTTTTGATTGTGTTAGCGAATCTCCTTATCGGTCAGCAAGATGATTTCATGATTCTTGATTTGTTTTTTATTCTTTTTTTTCATTCCATGATATGCTCTTTCCTTTTCTATCTTCATATGTTTTTTTTTGTTGAACTTTTAAGTAGTTTCTGTTTTATTAAAAATATGTTGTGTTATTACAATATGACTACGTATTAAACAAATTTTGTTCCCGTATGAATTTCACTGTATTAAACAAAATGTGTAATTATTATTTTTGGTTTTAAATTTTATTTAATGTTAGCTTGGAATTTTTTTCTCATTTTAACTGGTTTTTTCCATTTTATTAAAATAATGGTTTTGTTATTAATTTAAATTTTGTATAATTGATTTGTACATGACATATTCGTCTTTTTGACTTTTTGTTAAATTTTAAACAATTTGAAGGTTTTGTTATTAATTCGGTTTATGAATTGAAATTTTTTTGTTCTTTTTAAACTTTCTGTAGGCAAGTTTACATTAACTTTTTTTTTTCCTTTTCATTAAAAAAAAAAGAATTTTTATTATTAATTTTTAACTTGTTTTATTTCATTTCAGAACATTATTTTTGTTAATTTGTTTTTTTTTTTGACTTTGTTAACTTTTTGGTTTTGTTATTAATTTAATTTTTTTTATTAATTGATACACCAATTAGTTTTTAATTGTTTAATTTTCTCATTTTATTGAAATGAAGGATTTGTTAGACATTTATTAAGTTCTTTTTATTAATTTTTGTACAAATCATTTTTCCAATGCATAATCTAACTCACAGATTGTTATAACATTGTAACTGGTTAATTTTACAATGCAGAAAAAAAAAAAAAAAAGCTTTGTTATTCATTACGTGAATACAAAAGATTGTAACAAAATAACTAAATAAAACAATCACAACAAAATGATAAAACAAATAAACAAAACAAAAAAAGAAAAAAAAAATATAACTACTATATCTGTGAACCATTTAAAATGATTTTTGAACAAGTTAAGCATCATTGTCAGGTGGTGTTGGAGATGGAGGGAAATAGTGATGGTACAGCTGAGTGACTTGATGGTCAATCTGATCAATGCGGTTCCTTGTCACTTCATAACGTCTCCCTAAGTCTACACGAAACTCACCAAATTGTTGAATTAGTGAGTTCTGAGCGGCGGCAAATTCATCGAACCGAGTACCCAATGTATTGAGCTGATTAGCCATTTGTTGCTCCCATTGTAGGCGCTAATTGTACCGTTCTTGTTCCAAAGCTAAATAATCAGTCCAGTAATGGGGTTGTTTATTAGGTGACATGGCATTGTCATTGGGTTCTTTCTCATTACGTATTAGTTCATTTTCAAAATTAATAGAGCCCATCAAGGTGTCAGCACCACCAGCTCGGGTCAATGTGTACTCAGAAATTGGTGAAGTGATTCTGACATTTACTTCACCTTCAAGGTTAACATCATGCGTTTTGAAAATTATGGTTAACAAAGCTCCAAAAGGTAGTGACCGGCCACTCAGATTATCAAGTTTTGTAACCATCATTTCTTTTAGTAATATAAAGCATAAATCTAATTTTTGTCCAATTTCAAAATAATATAACAAATAAACATTAAAACATGAAACAGTATCATAATATCCTTTTTTGGGAGTGACATTTTCAACTATCCATCGATGAAAAATACGAAGGTGGGGTTTTAAATGTCTGGCTTGTAAATTAGTGCCGGTGAATCGGTTGTTACAAATTGTGGTATAAACCTTACTGACATCATCAACAATTTTTTCTAAGGCAGCCTCATTTTGAAAATAGCATTGTAAATCTCCTGTTTCAATTCCAATAATTTGTGCGAAAGCGCGGAGACTGAGTGTGCTTGTTTTCCCCTTCACATAAGAGGTCAGACTGAACGGTTCCTTTTGTTGGTCACCAGGTGTCAAGTGAACATAAAATAATTGTACAAGACGGGGATATACCTTATTTGGTAAATTAGTTAAAGGTAACCATCCCATTGTATCTAATTTGCCAAGCAAGAGTGGATCATATTGAGAAGGTAGTTTTACCTTTCTCCCCATAACAATTGGTCGATTAATGAAATGTGAATAGGCTTGTTCATGATGATATGTGAAAAAATCATTAGTTGGATAGTCATGATGTTGTTTCTGTAGTTCACGTTGTACAGGGGTTGAGGATTCACCACGTTCGGGTCTGGCTCGTTTTGTTCTTGGCATGATGACTGCAAAAGTGAAAGAAAAATGTATGAAAAATGTATATTAAAACATATGTGTTAAGAAAAATGTATGAAAAATATATCAAACAGTATGATGTTGGTGTGAAAAAATGGAACAGATATGGAAAAAAGGAACAGATCGGCAACAGATAGAGAAACTGAGTGCGGAGGGCGAATTGGTGCCTGGGTTGGGATGACCGACAGGATGACCGGCCAGTTGACCGGCGGGATGACCGGCCGGTTGTCTTGGTGCTGCCCTTCGACTGCACTTTCCCTTCCTACACTCTGAAGCTAATATGAAATGTGAAGCTAATATAAACTGGGATGAAAACTAATCTGTAATTGAATTCTTCCTTCACACGGATATACTGAATTTAATTAATGTTGTTCTCTGATGGAACTGCTGAAGGTGTTGCAAGTGAAGATGGTGTGGTTAAAGGAATGCGGATTCAGATTTTATAAAAATGCTGAGGTTCAGAAGGTTCAAAAGGTTGTTTTTTAATTTTTTTTATTTACTTTTCATTTCTTATCTATTTTTTTTTCCAATTTAATTTTTTAATTTAATTACATCTGTATATTGATAAATTTGCAGGTTTCTGGCATCAGCTGCATCGTCTTCCTTTTTCTTAGTGTTGAACACACAGCTACAATAGAATAGGTGGTAGGTATTGGATAAGTGAAATTACTATATTACCCTTTTCATTTTGTTCTTATGTAACAACTTCTCATTTAAATCAACAGGGGCAAAATAGTAATTTTGCACACCAATATCACCCCCAATTATATGAGCTTCACGGGTGGTGATTTGCGAAGTACAATAATACATGTCTGAACTGTTACGTTTCTTTTACTAAATTAATAAAATGTAATAAATGGAAAAAAAAATTGATAATGTTTTACGTTATGATTTGTATTTTAAAATATTAAACATACTTATTTATGTTAATTTTTATTAATATGTATTCTCAAAAGTTGTTGAGTTTAACAAAATTTTAGAAAAAAATAAAAAACGTATTGTACAAGATTTTTTACAGGCCTAAAAAATGAATTGATAGAAAAATTAATTGACACAAAATAATTGACATAGAAGTAAGTTAAAATGAAAAAATTATTTGAAAAAAAAATTATTCAAAAAAATTACTGAAAAACAATTAATTGAAAAAAAAAATCAATTTTTAATTTCAGTATTTTAAAAATAGTTTAGTTATTACTGTTGATAAAAAATACGGATATATATGTATGAGTTGTGTGTTTGATTATAAATTATTAATTGAATTAAGTTTTGAAAACTATTTTCAAAACTCATCACCAAACAAATTTTCTTATTTCACATGTTATATCAAACTTTCAAAACTTAATTCAACATACATCTTCAAAACACAATTCAACACTCTATTTAAAAACACAACCAAACAAATTTTCTACACTCAAATCATAATTCTACAACTTACAAACTAAAAATACAACTCATATTCTCAAATCACATTTACAAAACTCTACCAAACGCAACCTATGTTTTTTTTTTTTTTTGAAAAAATTAAAAAAAAATTGAATTATTTTTTTTTAAATGCAAAATTGAAAATTTTATGTCTATAAGAGAGCATGATTATGGAATATTGATGTGTAAAACTGCAAAAAAAAAAAAAAAAAAAACCTTAAAAAATGAAAAAATTGATAATGTTTTCAGTTTTAAAACAGAAAAAAGTTGTTAATATTCTCAGTTTTATTGGATAGTTGAATCAAACCACTAAGTAGAAGGGCAAAAATAATTAATCTCATCTTCTGTTTTTTTTTCTTCTTTTTATCAGTTAGTGAAATAATTATCTGGAACATTATTATACAAAATTTATAATGTTCTTAACTTTAAAAATTAGAAAGAAAAAAAAAATGATAATATTCTAGTTTTACTAAATAAGATTTATTGGTTCAAAAAATTTTAAATAAAATCTGAGCTATTATAAAATTTGTGAATAAAATTTTTAAGTAATTAACTCAAAAAAAAAAAAAAAAAAAAAAAAAAAAAAACTCATACCATTTAAGTGACATATATATATAATAAATATTATATTATATTTTTATTTATTTAAATTATACAATCACCGCAAGTTCAGTTTAAAACGTAAAATGTGTTACAATTGGTTTCCAATTATTTGATTAGTTGTTCGTTACGTCTTTGCATAAAGTTGGATTGATGAAACTTAATTGCCCAGCCGTCAATGCAGTTGGTTTGATTAATTATTGACTATAAAGATAGTATCACGTGAAAGAGAACAAAAATATATTGATAAATTACATTTACACCTTTTGAGATTTGGGTTTAATACATATCATTTTTTGACGTTTGAAAAATTACACTGACCCCCTTATCATTATAATTATTTAGATGGAATGAACATATTGAATTCATACACTCTCTCTTTTCATGCTTTACTTTACTTTTTCTATTTTTTTTTCGTTTTCCTTTGTTTTACTTTTTTTTTTTCAATGTAATTTTCTTTATTTTTCTACTAAGAATTGTTTCCTTTTATACAAGTAGGGGGTTGTGAAATGAGACTATTAACTACAGGAGTGGGAACGTAATTTCCAGAACATCAAGAGATGGAATGTAATTGGACCAAACCTCGGGGGTCAGTGTAATTTACCCAAAAAATATATATATATATAGAAAAATGTTTGGTGGCTTGAATTTATATGTTCCTAATGGCTTGAATGTGTCAAAACGACGTCGTTTTACACTCAAAACGATATCATTTTGAGATATTTAAGTCATTCGAGCCATGAAAATTCGGGTGCCTAGCATTGTTGATATATATTATGGAACTCTCCCTCTCTTTGTTTTTTATGTTTTATTTAGCAAGTGACTTTTTTAATCAAAAAGTTAAAAAGTCATTCAAAAAATCAAAAAATAAACAATTTATATCAAAAAGTCAAAAATTTTATTTTTCTTTACTTTTTACACATCTTTTCGTAAAAAATAAAAAAATCATTCTAAACATAAATTTTTTTTACATTATATTTTAACTAAAAAATTAAAAAATTACTAAAAAAATTTATTGCAAACGAGACCTTATTTAATGTTTTTTTATAGGATGAACATTTAATAGTAAAGGTTAGGACAACCACAAATTCAAGCTGAATGATTTTATAAATTTTATCTCTTCAATATGTACCTGAATTTTGCACCACTGTGCTAAAAAGTGAAGCACATGCTATATATCTCTTTACCCATAAAACCATAAACTCACATATTCTATGCTATATCTCTTTACCCATAAAACCATAAACTCATATATTCTATATAAATGTATATTTGAAAAAATATATATATATATTATTAATGTGGGGCCCAAAAGAAAGGTCATATTTTAATACGATTTGGATTGTCAGCCGTCAGCTGGGCCAATTGGACTGTCTTGTTGAGGTGAGCCCATGATTTACTTTGATGATCCAAATGTTCATTGTAATTATCAACACACACATAAAAAAAATAATAATAATAAACAAATAAATAAACTGATTGGGTAATAATAACCACATAATCAAATTACATTTATTATAAAAAAATACTTTTTTTTAGTAAGTATAATTTTCATAATAGATCATTCATTATTTTAAAGATAAATACTATTTAATTATTTTGTTAGGATTTTCTGATTACTAATTTTTGTATGTTGATCTTCTCAAAAGACTCCATAAATAAAATGTCCAAATAATTGGAATGGGTTACGTGTTGAGTTCATTAAGACCTAACAAGAAAAGCAATGGCTCGCACAAAAATTACAAAAATATAATTTCTAAAATAGGAGGTTGTGTGAAGCTCAAAGGACACAAAAAAAAAGCCTCCTAGTTCTTATTTTGCCTCAATAAGAAGACTTAAAATTTTCATGGAGTTTTTAATGTCAAGAAGAAAGGTAAACAAAGGAAAGTGAGTACTAGAAAACATATTTTCATAAATTCATGGGATTGAATAAATGAAAGTATGAAAACAAGTTTAAAAATATGAAATTGAGTTACGATTTGGAATTGAAACATAATCCAAGTCTCAAAATAATGCCTATAGAGACCAAAAATAATTAATTTGATACAGATGTCATGATCTAAAGCTAAAATCTATGGCAAAGATGTATTTCATGCCTAGTTTTAAGTTGAATTATGGCTGAATTAAGGATACATAGCACTAGACTATACTAAGGCCTCGTTTGGCAACCGTCTTTTTTAGTCAAAAAGTCAAAAAGTTACTAAAAAAATCAAAAAGCCAACAACTCATACCAAAAAGTCAAAGATTCTATTTTCTCTCTACTTTTTATACATCTTTTCGTAAAAAGCCAAAAAATCATCCCAAATATATTAGTTTTTTTTACATCACATTTTAGCCAAAAAGTCAAAAAATTACTAAAAAAACTTGTTTCCAAACAAGGCCTAAGTTGTGTTGAATGTTTAATTGATTGGGGTTTTGTTCCATCTTCAATTCTTATATTTATAGATGTTAGAATTTCCTGAAAGAATAATGTGCAGGACCCCCTTTTTAGGACCCCCTTTGGACCCCCTCTTGATTTGATTGGTCACCTTTTTCTTCGTTTCTCTTTTTTTTTCTTTTCCCTCCAATCACCACCCGCCACGTGTCAAAGGGGGTGGTGGGAGTGGTGATTTGAGGGGGTGCCAATCACCACTGTTCCTGAAAATAGTGGCCACCTCTTGGAAATCTGCAACAACCTCTTAAAAATCTCCCATGAACTCTTGAAAATGGGATGTTGGATTGTCTCCTATGGTGACATCTGTCCTAACAACCTCCTAATTTTCAACAGGTGATTGGGTAATTCCTCATACATAGCGTTGATCAGATCGTCAAGAAAACACGAAAGGTTGGATGGTGAATGGGGTTCTTGGATGGTTGTCAAGTATCCCATGCTTGATCAACTCACACCTCCTTTGTAGAAGCTGTTGCACATTTTGAAATGGAACCGTTGGATTGCTTCTGGCAATGGATATAGAACCTTTTGGATTGTTGCCACTTGTCCTCTTGATGTATTATCTCCAAATATATATATATATATATATATATAAAATAATATATGTTTATAGGATATCCACGTGATCCCTTTTCCCTAGGGATTTGACCAACTCAAATCATGATTGTTTCCACCCATTCCAACCAATCCGCCACCTAAAGCAACTTATTAAGTTATATTGGATTGTCAAATCTGGTACAAAAATAAATAATACAAAAAAAAAAAATGTTTTGGACCTCAAAAAAAAGTCTCCCTAATTTCCTTTATGGAAACTGTTTTCTTTTTTTTTTCTTTTTTCTTTTTTTTTTTTTTTTTTTTTACTAAAAAGGGGAATTAGGGGGATTCGGGGGCCCCGGATTCGGGGGCCGAATCACCCCTGTACAAAAAAATAGAATAGAGTAAAATATAATGGCTCCGTTTGGTAGGGCTTTGTAACTATGATTTGAGAATATGAGTTGTATTTTGAGTTTGTGAATATGTTTGAGAATATGAGAATATGTTTTTCTTTTTTGTTTGGTTAGGACAATGAAAGAAAATGAATAGATATATATTTGTAAAAGAACAAATTTCTTTTTAATAAATATTTTGTCTTTTTAACTACAGTAACAACAAAGATATCAAATAAATCCACCAGCTCTCGCATATTACAATACTATGGCTAAGTTTGGCTAAACAAAATAAGTGCACTTATTTTATTTTTTTATCTTTTTTGGGTCACATCAATCAACATCTCTTCTCTACTTTTTCTACACATAATGCAATAAAAGTCAAAAAGTACACTTATTTAGTCTTCCCAAACTTGGCCTATGTTGAAGGCCACTTTTTACCCAAAAAACATCAGCTAAACATTTCTATATATATATAAATGCATATGAAATTGTTATTATATAAAAACTTATAATAACAACAATCCACATTATTTGTTTCAATAAAGTTTCACAATATATGAAATTAAAAAAATAAAAGAAAAAGAAAAAGAAAAAAAACAATAAGGAGAAAAAAAGAGATCACATTTTGCATTTTCGTTTCGTTTCATTTTCAAGAACTCTCTTTCTTGTTTGGCACTCTACCATCAGTCCCAGCCATCATGGCATACTTATCCTTCCTAGTGAGATTAGTGCATTCAAACCCTAACGTCCCAGCAAGCACCTTCTGAATATAATTCGCAACCTCAATCGCAGATTTGCCGCCTTTGCAAGTCAGCTCCGCTGGCAATTGATTCAAAAATGTGATTTCGTACGTTGGCATCGGATTCATGAACACGAAATAAGGATCCAATAATTTGTGCCCGCGAACAGTCGTTCCATAAAAAACACTCTGCTTAGTGTTAATTGCAACAGGCACGATCCGATCAGTAAGCTCTGCAAAAAGTGCACTGAATCGAAGCAAAAATGGCTCGCGACAAGTGGTCCCTTCGGGGCATATGACTAAATCGCCCTCCTCGAGCAATCGCTTGATATTAGCCGCGTCTTTATCTCTCTCCCTCGATAATGCCACAGCTTTAATGGGTGATATTAGTTCAGAGAATTTACTTATGCTGTATGTGACACAGCTGATTTTTCTTCCTAGGGCGACCGCGGTGACAACGGGATCTAACACCGTGCGATGGTTGCAAATGAAGAGGACACCGCTCTGGCCCGCCTTAGGGGGCGGTGGAGGGGTGCCTTTTACGATGAGCTTGATTCCGAGGATTTTGTAGGTGTACCTTACGATTCGCTCTGGCAATGGGATGTTCAAATAAACCCTAATGATAGAGAGAGCGATGCCTATCGGCATCCATAGGAAGGTCAAGAGGGCAACAAGAGGGGTAGGCCTTTGAACCAAACGGCCTTCATGAAAAATGACTGGACTTAGTAGCTTGTTTCTTGGTAGTGGCTCACATTTTGATTTTGGCACCATGTATCCCTCCTGTAATCACAAACACACATAGTGTTAATGTCCAAAACATCAAATATTTGATTTGTGTGTATTGAAATGTAAAATACCATTCAATGTTTTGAATTGGGTTATCAAGGGACAAGATAGGAAATATGGTGACGTTAGCTGTGAAAAATAGTTTTATATTGGAGTAACTGAAATGAGTATATCGACTATATCTATTGTGAATCGAGTTGTGAATCTGATATGAACCGATATTTATATTGGTATACTGGGCTATGTATAGGTATCATGATTTTAAATATCGTATTGATATATTAGTTTTTCATCTTTTTAATACCGATACACAAGGTATATCAAAGGGAATGAAAATCAATGCGGGATAGATAAAATTTTTACTTGTTCTAATTTGACACGACAAAAATATATAACAGGAAACCAAACATAATCGTTTTTCAATATGTACATTATGTAAAGAAAAGTAGAGAATTTAGAAAAAAGAGTTATTAATTCCTCATATTTCTTTCATGAAGACGTAATTCAAGAGTGTGATATAAAATGAAAAAGTGGTTTGAACATGAAGGATGCATGTTGAAAATAATTGTCTTCCCAATTGAAAATAGGTGATTCGGCCCCGAATCCGGGGCCCCCGAATCCCCTAATTCCCCTTTTTAGTAAAAAAAAAAAAAAAAAAAAAAAGAAAAAAGAAAAAAAAAAGAAAACAGTTTCCATAAAAGGAAATTAGGGGGATTAGGGGGACTTTTTTTTGAGGTCCAAAACATTTTTCTTGAAAATAATTAGATGTTGTTATGTGTACTACTAGTGCACTATTTCTTTTCAAAGTCACCCGAGTCCCATTCTGATAATCAGAATCGTTTATTTTGTAAAGTTTTATGTATAAATCATTAAAAAAAATTAAATTAATTTGATATTCATAATTACATGATTTCTTTATCTTTGCAAAAATAGATTAGTATAATTTCAAAATATATTTAATTTCCACGTGGACCAATAGAATTTGAAATTATTTGAAAATCGAAATAGTTGTCATTTAGAGGCGAAGGCAGAGAGATTCACGAACAAAGCATCATGCCATAAAAGCTCTCACCAACCTCACAAAAATACAAAAATGATAGTAATTTATTCTTTAACTAACAAACAGCTCATAAATGTTCAAAATTTAAAGATGTTAAAAAACACACTAGCTATGTTGTTTATAAAAAAATTTCAACACAAGGCCCATAAAAAAAGAAATTCAAGATAATTAATAGATTCTGATAAAAAAAAAAGAGATAATTAATAGATTTATTTGCCTACTAATAATATTGAACTAATCAAAATGAAATAAAAGATAAAATTAGGAAACTTAAAAAAAAAAGTTTAAAGACTGAACCTTGCATATGGACATGAAGTCATGGTCAGTCTCTCTGTCTCCCAATCCCAAATCCAGTAAATTCTTGCCGAATTCTTTGAGGAGAGCCGATTTCTTGTGCTCTCCTACCAGAACACCGGGTTTTTTAGCAAACCCGGTCGCTCTTCCAGATTTGGACACTTCCAATTCGGTCCCAATAACCTTATCAACCCCTAAAAAATTCTTGGCAAAGTGTTCAACCATAATCCTGGGACTAGCGGTGATTATGTATCGCTTGCCGAAGGAATTGAACACTCTCCAAGTCTCCGGGTGGACATCCTCGGCATAGAATTTGGGCAGGACAGACCTTGAAACAAGCTCAATGTCTCTAATTTTGAGTCCAGCAAAGGCAATGAAGATGAAACATTGGATAGCGATGGATTCGGATATGAACAAGTATGCTAAGTATAGAAATGGGACTGATACTAAAAGGACTAGTGCCCTTATGAGGCTACCGGCTTCGAGGGCAACGAGGAGGAAGTAGGGAAAAGCGCTTGTCGACACAAGGAGCGTGCCATCTAAGTCTGCTGCCACCGTATGATGCGTTCTTCCCTCGGTACTACATTTGGAGACCGGTTCGAATTGCCGATGAGCACCCATGAGAGAGAGAGAGAGAGAGAGAGAGGTGTTTTGTGTTGTTGTGTATGAGCTAGCAATGGCATGAGAGGGGTTTAAAAAGGATTGGGAGAAAGATTGTTTGTGTTGTTAGCATGAAAAAAACAAATATTATGGCTGATAGAGAGGGAAAGGGAGAAAAATTACCAAGTGGTCCAATATATTAGCATGATCGTGCAACCGTCCAATAAATTTTAGTATAAATTTTGCTTATTTATTTATTAAATTTTATTATTAGCTATGTATTATTAGTTTATTTTGTCTGTTTAACAATATGTCTGATAAAATGAAAACAATATATAGTGTAAAAAAATAACAATACATGGTGAAATTTTAGAAATTTTGTCAATAACTATCACTTTCTTTAAATCAATGTAGCATGATGATGTGGTGTGTGGGATTTACTAAATAATTTCTTCATATATGAAGACCTCGTTTGGCAATTTTGATATTTTAATTAGGAAGTCAAAAAATTATTAAAAAAATCAAAAAATTAATAAATACTAAAAAATCGAAAATTATTTTCCATCTACTCTACTTTTGTATATCTTTTTATTAAATTTAAAAAATTATTCTAAATATATTAATTTTTACCAATTCATATATTAACTAAAAATCACTAAAAACACCTATGTCAAACGAGGCCTGATATATTTGTTTCGAAAACACCACATAACTTGTGGGGATAAGGAGAGAGAGTTAACTAAAATAGGATGGTTTATTTTTTAATATTTAATTTTTTTGGAGGTTTAAATTAGGGCAGTTGTGAAGAGGGGTCATAAGTGGTTGACAGTCCAAACCAACACCTACAACAAATACATTCATTCAATTAGCCTACTTTTTAGCTTCTAGGCGTCCGCCAAGCCAAGCCTTTATAGCCTTGGCTTGGCTCATCAGCTCAGCTCCTTTCAATTGGCTAAGCTTATACTTGTCATTAAGGATTCGTTTGGGATGTGGGTTGAATTTTTTATTTTTTGACTTTTAGCCTAAGGCTAAAAAATTTCATTTGGGATAGATTTTTTGATTTTTGTGAGAGAAAAAATGAAATGATTATAGTTTAGATGTGACATTTTGTCTTATTGGACTAAAAAGTTTAATTTATCTTTTTGTGGTTATTTTAAGAAAAAAAAGAACCCATTTAGCTTATGCCAAACGAGAGCTTAAGGTATAAACTAGTTTAAAAAAAAAAGAAGGAAATATCAATTCAGTCCAAATTTGAAAAAATAATTACATACGGATATTGTAAGTATTAAACTATTAAATTATAATTCTTTTTATAATTGGCTAAATATTTTTTTGAAAACACATTGATGTGTAATTTCCTTCAAAAAATAATAAATAAATACAAGGGTGTTGCTATTAAACCTCCTCATTTCATCACAACCACTCCACATTTTGTTCTATTGTGCAAGTTTTGCCCAAAAGTTAACACTACCTATTTGATGGGGAAAAAAGTGTAAAAGTTTAAGAGGGACAGTTGAGATAATTGATAAAAGTGTTTAAAAAAACATATATTTTTATATTTAGAAAAAAATATATACATATGTTTTAGAAAGTTTTCTATTTCTAGACTCTGGAAACTTAGGAAAAGAACTCTGTCCCACTAGAGTTTATCAGTAAAAGGGAAATTTTTACTTTCATTTGTATGTAAGTTGAAATATCAAATGTGGTATGTTCATAATTGTCAGATATTAATAGTAATTACGTGAGATTCACTATGTAATAGTTATATCAAGTGGTTAAGAGTAACTCTTATACTGTGTTTGGTTGGGAGATTTGTGGAGGGATTTGGAAAGAAAAAGGGAAAGGGAAAAGGTGTGTGAAACTATGTGAAATGTAGGTATATTTTTTTTCACATTTCACCTACATTTTTCATTTCCCTTTCCAAATCCTTCCTCAAATCCCTCAACCAAACACAACATTAATAAAATGTAAAATTTTCAGACCTTGTCAATATCAGAGTAAAATTGAGAATGAAATATTTTCCTTTACATCCTCTGTTCCAATGTTTCCATGACTAGTGCATGATAATGTTCAGTCACAAAATGGTTGTTTACAATAGTATATTGTTAGTTGCATATGGCTATCATGAGTACATTCTAAATGCATGAAAATAGTTACTTCTCTTCTTGGTACTCTAAATTAGTGAAATTTATCATTTTTATGTTAGTTTTTAAGAGAGAGAAATATACATATTACATATTGAATGGCATAGAGTATTACAAAACCACCAAAATAACTTCACCTCTTCAATGAAAATTCCTCTTTTATTAAAAAAAGAAGAAAGGGGTTATTTTTCTGATTGATTGCAAAGAAGACGCATGGTTTGTTTTTGCTGGAACTTCTAGCATGTTAAAAGATAATAATTAGAAAAGAGAAGTTAAATATACGTCTTTTTTAACTTCAAATAATTTTAATTGTAAAATGGTGGTACGAATTTTACTTCCACCTTAATTAACTAGTTGTGATTCATAAACTATAAGTGATGCACATTCACTGGTACAAATTTTTTAAAGAAAAAATGCTAATCCATTAGTTGCACTAAACATTTTACAGAAAAAGAAGAAATTGAAAACAAAAAGGGAGAAGGAATTAAAATTGGGTAATTGAAAAAAAAAATATTGGAATTAAAAGTAATCTAATCACCAATTTTTTCAGAATATGAATATACTTGATGGAATTCGAACCTGAGTTTTTGGTAATTTAGTTCCCATTTTATTAATAGAACTTCTTTTTTTTTTTTTTCATGAAGTATTGTACCACAAAATCTATCAATACCAAAGTCTCCACATGTTTTGAAATATTAGCTTCAAAAAAATACAATGAAAGGATCTTCTAATAAACATCACTAATTCAACACATCTGTTGGCTTAGGGTTGTAGTTATTTTACAGAGAATGATTTCACTAAATGAAGAGAAAAAAAAAAAAAAAGTTTCAATTTTGGGTGTTACTGAGATATATGTGTTGTTTGGTACAGTTTATTTTAAATTAAAAATTAATAATTTAAAAGTCAAAAATACCCCTCACTCTCACCTAGCTTTTGGAACTCAGTTTTTTTCAATTTATTAAAATTATTTCTATCCAATAGGTTATAAATAAAAAATGCATTAACAATTTGACATAAATTTTTAAAATAAAAAAGTCATAAATACTCCAGATAAGTTGCACCAAACAGCCTCATAGTGTTGTTTTGCACATGGTGAAGAAGGACAAGATATGAATCTAAGTGGTTGATGTATTTGGAAACCATTGTTGGTGCCTTTCTCTAATCATTAATGGACATTAACATCCAGTTTACCAAAAAAAAAAAGAAAAAAAAAAAGGATATTAACAAATAAAAAGGAAATTACAAAAAGAGGAGAAGATATTATACTTGCCCCCCAAAAAATAAAAATAAATAAATAAATATTTGTTTGAATTTGCACCAATTAGTGGGCTCCTCTGTTTAACAAGATTGTTTAGTTACAAAACCACAGTTTGTTTGGTTTGAGTTTTTTGAATTAAGTTTTGTGAAAATTAAATTTTTTAGTTTTCGTGTTTTTTTGTTTTTAGTAAATATTTTTAAAATTTTAAACATTTTTTTAACTTTTTTAGATGTACCTTACTTAGATGTATCTAAAAAGTAAAAAAAAAATTGAAAAAAAATTTGAAAAAATTAATAAATACTTAAAAATACAAAAAATGTACTGAATTCTCGCATACCTTTTTTTATATTTTTGGTATTTAGTGAATTTTTAAAAGATTTTTTTTACAAATTTTTTACTTTTTAGGTATATTTATGTTAGGTATGTCTAAAAATTAAAAAAATTGGTTAAAATATTAAAAAAATTAGTAAAAAAAAAAAACACGAAAAATAAAAAGTAGAATTTTCTGAAAAGTGTTTTTAGAAAATTCCAACCAAGCAAAGTGGGGAAACCAACAAAAATAAGGGTAAACTACCAATAGGTCCTAATAGTTAGACTTAATTCCTATCAAGTCCTATTGAAAATAAGTCTTGGTAAAATTGTCACTAAAAATAATTTTTTTATGACTATTTTTTATATATGTCGCTAAAAATTGACAATTAGTGATTTTTTTTTGTCATGATTTTTATAAATTGTCGTTAGAACTTACAATTAGTGACTTTTTTTTATAATAAATTTTTTCTATAAAACCTATTAGACAATAAATTTACTTATGAGGATCTACATGTAAGTACCCAAAAATAATGTCCTTTCATCTGACTAAAGTTTTAAATGTGAATAAAGACCTATAGCAAGAAAAATAAATAGCTAGCCTTCTAAAAGTTGTGTTTGAATTTTGTTTTTGAATAAAATTTTGTAGAGACAAAGAAAAAAATAAAATAAAAGTAAAAAAAATACAAGCACAACTTTACAACAATCACTAAATACAATTCTCCCAAAAGAAAAATACCTAGAGAAATTTTATAATATAAATAGGCTTGATGGCCTTGCGTACGAAATATTGTATTTGATATAATTTTTTTCTTATCTTCGAACATACCTATCAATGACCCTATTTGGTAGAGCTGTAGGAAAGTGCTTATACCTTATGCCTAAACAGCTTATAGCTTATAACTATGAACATAAGCTGATTTCTGACTTATAAATTAAGCATCCTCTGTCCCACTCAAAGAATAAGCTGATTTCTGACTTCCAAAAAGCTATAAGCTAAATCAAACACATCAAAATAGCTTAAATTAAGCTGAAAGCTGAAATAAGCAGCTTTTAAGCTGCACCAAACAGGGCTAATATATGTGTAATAAAATGAGAAATGATATGAAAATGAAAACTTGAAAAGTGACATAGTAATAAATATTATGGAAAACATGAAATGCTAGGTGAGAGGATAACTTGACTCCTATATTAGGCTGAGATGAATTACACTCTCGGTGGTGGTTAGACCACGCAGTGGGCCGAGAAGGGCTGCTCGATCTTGAGCAGAAT
The DNA here is from genome assembly GCA_030407325.1 of Camellia japonica. NCBI lineage: Eukaryota > Viridiplantae > Streptophyta > Magnoliopsida > Ericales > Theaceae > Camellia > Camellia japonica. The sequence continues at coordinate 9,304,344 of JAPPVO010000016.1, forward strand.
GGATGACAGGCCGACAAGAGGATTAGACCTAGCTAACAAACTACCGGACAAGTGAAGTGGGCCAAGCAACCAGTAGTTCGGTACAGCTCGTGTGAAGGACTCACATGCGGTGCGGTCAACAGTAAACCGAAGCATGATGGCTTGGCTGAGCATAGCTAGCTGAGCGGAGTGTTTGTCATCTCACTTGACTTACAATGATAAGAGTGGTCTAAGGATAAACATTATCCTTTAGGAATGAGACTCCTAGGAAGACTCTGCTAAGGAGAGATAGAGTCTTACTAGAATTGTGTTACGTGGAATCAATAAAAGTTGATGACTTCACTTATTTCCCCGTATGGCAATTCATACTCCTGAATTTACAGAGCTTTTGTATCTATTGTCTATTTGTTGACTTAGGCATCGGAGGGGTTTTTAGCACAGACCCGCCGGCTAGCTTATATTTGTATTTTCAGGTAATAAGACGACGACGTTTGGAAGAATGTAAACTTAATCAACAGAATTATACAAGACATATTATTTCATGCTAGTACATTAAGTAATACATTATTGAATAGAGTTATTATAAGAACGATCAATTAAAACACTAATGTCGTACCAAATCTACATAAACTTTTTAAAATAATTACACTTTATTATAAAAAACTAAAATTTAAGAGCTTAAAAATAGCAGAAATTATGAAAATGCTTTTCTAGAAAGTTTCCACAACATTCTTGAAATGATTATAACAAATTTCTTGATATTATGATCTTTAGATTATGTTTGGATCACAAATGTAAATATTTTTTATATTTTTATAATTTTTTACTCAAATTCAAGATTCAAACACAACATAAATGGGACTCCAATTCTCCGACTCACAAGTTAGATTATTATTAATTTTTTTGATAAATTACAAAACACTTCCTGAGTTTTGTTTAAAACATGAATTGCTCCTTATAATTCTGAAAATTATATCCTGCCCTTTCAAAATTTTAATTGTATAACAAATGACTAATGTTATCAATAAATTATTAAGTCAATTAATAATTTTTAATGATATCAGAAATATATTTCAATTAACAATTTTGATAATTTTATTATTACAAAGGAGAATAGTTAGAAATTTAATTTTTTCTATATTAAATAAAAAATCTTTACAAGGAATACTTGAAATTTTTGAAACACAATCCATATTTTAAGAAATTACCTAATTTTTTTTTGGCTCATATGATCAACTCATAAAACAACAAAATGAAATGAAACTTATGACTTAATAACCACTAAAGATCACCTAAAATGGACCATCTTAATTGGTTTGGATGGATGACCAAGAAGAAGAAAAATAGGTGAAGCACACCACACTATAATAGGTTAATTAATTGTATTTAAATCAAACAGTTAGCCCCTAAACAAAATCAAACGGTTAGCAAGCCACACGGCTTGAGCATAAATATGAGAGCTCGGAGCCGAGCCAATGTTGTTGCCGAATTAATCAATGCAAGCCAACTAATTAACAGGTGCTTTATTTCTAGCCAAAAAAATGGTGCCCTAACCTAACCAATATTTTGAAAATGAAATCTGTGGCATAATAAGGGAAAATTACTGATAAATCCTATTTAGAAGTGTTTTAACTTAAGAAGTCTATGAATGAATTTTTTAACCCATTTAGTCCCATGTATGTATAGTTTTATTTCATAAAGTCATTTTTTTTATTTACACTATTTTCTTGGACACTTATGCCCTTATATTTAATTTTGATACCTTTATAAATATTTTTTGAACGGTTAGCAATTTTATGATGTGAACATTCATATTTTAAAATTTACATTGGTAGGAATGTAAAATTGGCTCGTGGGCGGCCCGAAACCCACCCGCGAGCCGGAGCGGGCCCGGCTCGTTGACAATGTGAATATTCACATTGACATGTTAACATTCACATTAATATGAGTGCAAAATTGGCCCGCGTCCCGTGGTGGCACGAAACCCACCCGCAGCTCGGGACGGGCCCGGTCTGGCCCATTGACAATGTGAATATTCACATTGACATGTTAACATTCACATTGATAAGAGTATAAAATTGGCCCGCGGCCCATGGGTGGCAAAAAGTCTGCCCGCTGCCCGGGGCAGGCCCGGCCCGTTGACAATGTGAATATTTACATTGACATGTTAACATTCACATTGATAGGAGTGTAAAATTAGCCCGCGCCCCGTGGCTGCCCGAAACCCGCCCACGGCCGTGGGCGGCCCGGGGCAGGCCCGGTCCGGCTTGTTAACAATGTGAATATTCACATTGACATGTTAACATTCACATTGATAGGAGTGCAAAATTAGCCCGCGCCTCGTGGCTGCCCGAAACCCGTCCATGGCTGGTGCTGCCTGGGGCGGGGCCGGCCCGGCCTGTTGACAATGTGAATATTCACATTGACATGTTAACATTCACATTGATAAGAGTATAAAATTGGCCAGCGGCCTAAGGCGGGCCCGACTCGGCCCGTTGACAATGTGAATATTCACATTGACATGTTAACATTCACATTGATAAGAGTGTAAAATTGGCCCGCAACCCGTGAGCGGCCTGAAGCCCGACCGCAGCCCGAGGCGGGCTTGGCCCGACCCGTGACAATATGAATATTCACATTGACATGTTAACATTAACATTGATAGGAGTGTAAAATTTGCCCGCTGCCCAAAGCTTGCCCGCGGCCCGAGGTAGGCCTTGCCCGACCCGTTGACAATGTAAATATTTACATTGACATGTTAAAATGCACATTGATAGAAATGTAGAATTGACCCGCGGCCAATGGGCTGCCCGAAGCTCGCCCACGGCCCGGGGCAGGCTCGTTTTGGTTCGGGCCCGAGCATGTCTGAGACCCTAAGTTAGGGCCTAGGTCATCACTTTGAAGCCCGGCCCGCTTAAGGCCCATTCAAGGCTCGATCCGAGGCCCAGCCCGCCCGAGGCGCAATGTATTTTTTTGTGGAAAATAATAAAATTTTGGTGGAAAATAATAAAATTTTGGTAGAAAAAATTAAAAAAATAAAAAAAAAAAGGCCAGGCCTGCCTAAGCCCGACCTAAGCTCGAGGCTAGGTCCAGGCCCACCGGCCCCACCCGAGACTCGATCCATTTGCCCATCCAAAGCCCGAATACCCTTGTGCCAAGGCTAGGGACTGGGCCTAATTTTTTGGCCCGTTGGCGAGCCTGACCCGAGAAAGGCTCGTTTGGGCCCAGGCTCGAGCCTAGTCCGAGACCCTAGGCTAGGGCCTGGGCCATCACTTTGAAGCCCGGCCCGGCCCATCGGCCCGGTTAAGGCCCATTCAAGGCTCGGTCCGAGGCCCGGTCCGCGCCGAGGCCTAGTGTCTTTTTTTGTGAAAAATAATAAAATTTTGGTAGAAAAAATTAAAAAGAATTAAAAAAAAATGGCCAAGCTCGCCCACGGGCCTTGGGCGGGTTTCGGGCAGCCACGAGGCACGGGCTAATTTTACACTCCTATCAATGTGAATTTTAACATGTCAATGTGAATATTCACATTGTCAACGGACCGGGCCAGCCTTGGGCCGCTGGCCAATTTTATACTCTTATCAATGTGAATGTTAACATGTCAATGTGAATATTCACATTGTCAACAGGCCGGGCCGGGCCCGCTCCGGGCCGCGAGCCAATTTTATACTCTTATCAATGTGAATGTTAACATGTCAATGTGAATATTCACATTGTCAACGGGCCGGGCCGGGCCCGCCCCGGGCCGCGAGCGGGTTTCGCGCCGCCACGGGACGCGGGCCAATTTTATACTCCTATTAATGTGAATGTTAACATGTCAATGTGAATATTCACATTGTCAATGGGCCGGGCCCGTCCTGGTCCGACTCGAATTTTTCCGGGCACCCACGAGGATCGACATGGGCTGGACCCCTACACATTGACAATATGAACATTCACATTGACGGTGTGAACATTCACATTAGGGTATTTTGGTAATTATGTCACCCATAGGACTTATTGAAACATAAGAAAATAATGTGAACTAAATGGAACATAAGTAGATCAAAAGAGTATTTTGGTCTTCTTATCTCAAATAGGACCTAATGGAATAGTCAAAAAGAATATGGGTTGGATGGAATAAAACTCTTAGAAAGTGGATTTATCAAAAAAGCTCCCTAAATTTAAAAAACAAAAGTGAGGATTATTCGGAATTTATATCTAAATTTGATTGTCATATGGTTTGGGGTGTTCTAAAAAAGTGTACTTTTTGACTTATTGGCTTATATGGGTTGGGTTTGATGTGATTTGTTAGAGAGGTGATGTGATTTAAATTAGATGATGTGACTTAAATAGGATAGTGACTTTTTGACTTTTTGTATTATTTAGGTCATGCCAAACTTGGCTAGGTCCAATCATATTTTAATAATTTGAACTCTATTATCCATAAAAAAAGAAAAAAAAAAAGAAAAAAAGATCGATTTGATAATTATGAGTTGTTTTTATTTTATTACATTTGTTTTTGAAAAAATAGACAAGTGCATTTTTATAAAAAAAAAAAATCCCTTCATTTTTTTTAGAGACAAACATGATAAAATAAAAACATTACGATTGTTAGATCGGGTTAATTTTTTTTCATGAATAATATAGACGAATGGCTCTAAAAATAAACAGTTTAAATTATTGAAACAAAATTTTTAATTGGCCATATGATCCCGAACATAACAGTTAAGTTCATATTCAAACTTAAAAGAAACCCAACTCAATTTAAAATTGATGAATTAATATTGTGTGAATCATATTCAAAAGAAATTTTTGTCAACATATTTTTAATTGAATAATACTTTTTAATTTTTGAAACACTTTATGAGAGTGCATGGTATTACGAGATCTCTTCTCCTTTATTTCATTTGTCCATTGGCCTCCAAATTTTTTTATTTTTTATTTTACTACAAGATACTAATACTAATGGCGTGGAGGATTTGGAACAGGAGACATGAAAAATTAAGAGAATCGTGTTGCGAGTTTTCAAGCAATGATGGTGTGTTGGATTGGAGAGTTGAGGAAATCGTGATGAGCTTCTCTTTAATACATTGAACAGTTTAATACACTATTTATGAGGTTTGTAGACTCCACTATGAATCAATATAATCGGACAAAAAAAAAAGACAAATCGATCATATCTGATTATATAATTTGTTTGTGCGTAGATAGAAGTGTTTATTTTAAGATGTGTAAAAATAACTTTAGGGGAAGTAGTGGTTCTCTAACGAAGTTTCAAACAGGTAGATATCAACATCAACCAACTCCTTATGAGACAAAGTACTTAAGTCTGCTCTACTCTCTCTCTCTCTCTCTCTGTCTCTCTCTCTCTCTCTCTTGCTTGTGAAGAAACAAATGAAGTTCGGAGCAAGTAACATCCATACAATTGGAGAGAGTAGTAGAAAAGAAATCCAATGGGAGTTGTGGATATTGTAGTTGAGGTTAGAAACTCCTCGCCCTGTCCGTGTTTCATTCATTTAATATTTGAAAAATTACATTTGAGTGGTGCAATGGAAAAATAATTTCATTTTCATGGCAATGTAAGTCTTCTGTGTGTATAATACAAGTTTATTTCTGTGCTTGGTACAAATTATTTCTATATATTGTATAAAAAAAAATTAGAGGCATTTACATACGGTCCTAATTTACGAATTTCTACTTCATTAAGTTCTAACTAAGATTTTTTGGACCTTCAAGTCTTATTAAATTTTTAATAATCGGAATTATTTTTCAAATAATGATTGTTTATCATTTATGATTATTTATAAACGAACATGATAATTTGACATTTATTTTAATTTTTAAAACTTTAAAACATTAACTTTCAAATTATAAAAAAATTATAAAAAAAAACGTGCAAAAAAAAAAACTATTTTTTTTTTTGAAAAAATTGAAAAAACTTAATTATTTTTTTGTGCAAAATTGAAAATTTTATATCTATAAAAGAGCATGATGATGGAATATTGATCTGTAAAACTAAAATATAAAAAAACTTTTAAAAATGAAAAACTAATAATGTTATCAGTTTTAAAACTGAAAAAAATTGATAATGTTCTCGGTTTTATTAGATAGTTGAATCAAATCAATAAGTAAAAAGACAAAAACATTTAATCTTATGCTCTATTTTTTTTTATCAATTAGTGAAACAATTATCTGAAACATTACTATGCAAAATTGATAATATTCTTAATTTTAAAAATTAAAAAAAACTGATAATATTCTCAGTTTTATTAAATAAGATTTATTGATTCAAAAAAATTTAAATAGAAACTGAGTTACCATAACATTTATAAATAGGATTCGAAAGTAATTAACACAAAAAATCATCATATATAATATAATTATTTTTTTTTGATTATCTCATCTATTTGCAATTAAAGTTGCAACCAACGTTGACACCCACGTGCATTCTAAACCATATATTTGGCTTAGCTTAGCTAGCAACAAGCTGTTGCTGGCTCATTACTCTCCCTATCTTCTTTCCTCCAACTATATATATATATATATATATATTTTCTTTTTTTAACAAACTGATGTGTTTTACAATAACAAAATATTAAAATTTAAATAATCAAATCTTCTATTTGTATAGAACCAAACATAACTTTCTCTTTATGAGTGTGAGACTTATTTTATATGAGAGAATTGTGTCTAATTTTGTGATTGATTTTTGTATTCCTAACTTTTTCTTAAATAATAGGAACACCTTCACATCCATATCAGTTTATAAGAAAACATAGCGAAAACTTATGATACAAATTCGTTGGTAAATTGTTAATTGACATGGGATCGTAATATTTCAATATGCTGCATGGGCAGTTCATGTGAGTAGTAGTCAATTGTGTAACTATCTATGGCAATCCACTCTATTAATACTATAACTTAATAATAGTCCCTTTTTTTGTTTGGTTACTTCCACTCACTTACCAATATTCAAACCTATTTAATCCTGTACTCAACGTCATAGATGACTTTGAAATCAAATTATACAAATCCTTGTTATAACTAACTTTGAAAAATTGATTTGCAAGGTAAGGATGCCCAACAGCTTAAATTCACATCTCCAATATCATAACCAATGAGGAATAGTAACAATTGCATCTCCACCTATAAAATCAAAATCTAATTAACATGCTCATACCACTATTGTGAAAAGACTCTGTATAGACATTATATAAAAATATCATTTTCCTATTCTCAAATTAAATATAAAAAAAGCGAGTTGGATATGGCTTTGTTGTTGTCTTCTTATTATATATTTTACTGTTTATTTAAATGACTAGAAAGTTGGATATGGAGGGAGTCAATACTGAATCAAGAGAAGAGAAAGAGTTTAGAACTTTCAGGAACTAGGCTGGAAGAAGTTTGGCAGGTCCCTCCAATATCAACTAATATACAAGTAATTAAAATCTAACCAGAAAATATAATTATTGTGTTCCTGCTGTGTTTGGTTGGAGGATTTTGGAAGGAATTTGGAAAGGGAAAGAGAAAAAGTAGGTGAAATGAAAATAAAATATACTTATATTTCACCTAGTTTCACACACATTTTCCCTTTTCATTTCTAAATCCCTCTTCAAATCCTCCAACCAACCACACCATATTAAATCAAGAAAGTCCACTACACTGTCGGTCACGCATTAGGTAAGCTTGATCAAGTCACTCAATAAGAGACTCGTGCACTAAAACTTGTTTAATCATCAGAGAGAGAGAGAGAGATAATAAATCAAACTCTAGATATACATGATAGCATAGAGCACATGGTTTTGAGATAATAAATCAAACTCTAGATATACATGATAGCATAGAGCACATGGTTTTGAAAGACGGTATTGGAATAGACAATGTCAAGAATATCAAAATTGAGTGTTGTAGTTGTGATTTTTATTTTTTTTAATTGTTTACTACCAAAAGAGTTTTATAGCAGCCAACCATATCAATTGATTTTGGACCGATACATATTAGGAACCATCCAACACAAATGTAATTTTTATTTCAATTAATATATTGTGGTGTATTCGCAGCATAAGGATAAAATCTCAAACACGTTAAGGGGAAATATTATTACGGTGTAGATTTGTAAAATTATTATTAAATTAATAATAATATATATACCTTAAATTAGGAAAAAGATCCGGACCCCCACGACCCCCACTGGCCTGTGATTGGCCAATTTTTAACCAACCCCCACGTGTGTGTGGGGGTGATGGGGGTGGAGACTTGAGGGAGTCTCAATCACTTCTCCTTAAATTATAAGATCATAAGTTTTTTCATTGATAAGTAATTAAATTTTGAAAGTCTCACTGCAGTGTAATTGCCTCTTATTTAAACTATGGGCTTGGAATAGTGAAAAAGTATTAGAAACAAGGTTTTGAAAAGCGATTGTAGTCGCCGTAACGGTTGCAGTGACATAGTAATGATTGCAGGCCGTAAAGTCCGTAGCGTAACGGGTGCGGTAACCGGAACCGTATTTTTTTTTTATTTTTTGCACAATTTGAATAAAACTTACCGACACACATATTTTTTTTTTTCAGAATTACATTTATTAGGATTTAAAATAAATTTTGATCAATTTTTGTTAATTTTTAAGTATGATCTAATATATTTCATATTTTCAAATCACTATAAAAGGAAGTTTTTACATTTTATTTCAATAGTTAATGATTTTAATAATAATTGATTTTAAATGCCTACAAATTATTTTTTACTAATACCTGAATTCAGTGAATAAAAAATATTTATAATTATTAAATGAAAGGATTATAAAATAAAAATTGTACCCTAAATTTTATAAAAAAATTATAAAGAAAAAAAATTCATATTAGATTTTTTCTTTAGACTTGGATCACTTGAGTATTTGTTCTTTTTTTTGTAAGTTTTCATTTTTTTTTTTTTAAAAAAAAATGAAGGTATTCAGAATATTGTAAAAGAGTGTAACGGTGTCTAATGGACAGTTATGGCCGTTACGGTACTGTTACGGCCATTACGTAACACCAAAACTGTAACGCCCCACTTTTTATTTCTTGGAACCATTACCAGATTCATTAATTTAATTCAATTTCAGAGATAACATACGGAAAACTCTTTGCGTCAACGAGTAAGAATAAATAAAGATTCTCTCATCCGAATGTAAATTAAATACAACATGAGCATAACTAAATAAATTGTCCGTAGGCTTACATCTTTAAAAATAAAAGAAAGGGTTTAACCCTTTTACATCAATGGCATTCCGCCCACAAATAAAAGGCCCCGTGGCTAGCAGGTAAAGAAGATACATGGCCTTGAAACATTTCTCGATGTTCACCTGAAAAAGGATTAGTAACGTGGGATGAACATAAAGTTCAGTAGGGATCTCAATATGATCCTAAACAATAGCAACTTACAGATAGCTATGATTATGAATGCTTAGTCTCATATTGTATAAATAATGTGACGGTTTACACAGAAATATATGTATATAAGAACTTTTCTCAAAGTTTCTTTCTTCTTGTTACCTTTTTCCAAAATTCATATGATTATGACAAATTTTTGAAGAAAACAATTTCACCAAGCCCATTACGTTTTTTCTCACTTCCTAGACTTATACATGATTTGCCTTTTCAAAACATGTTCACACAAGTATTCAAAGTCTTTCACGTTTTTCACCATCTCAACACAATACTTACGTTCATTTCTAACACATTCATAACTATTTAAGTATGCCTTTAATACAAAAGGAAAACAACAAGCAATCAATAACTATCTGCTTCAACAATTGAGGCAACACGACCTTCTAGAACAATAACCATCATAACCCATGATATACCTAGATACACTGAGACAATAATGATAAATGAATTCTGCTCTACCTGCCTTAAGCACGGTAAGTCAATGATACACATTTCCATAAGAAAATGCCAAGTCAAAAATACACATTTCCATAACAAAATCCCAATTTACCAGACACCGGTTGGAAGGTAATGGTACCTCTGCTAAGTTCTCCAGGCGCTAGCTGGAAGGTACTGGTACCTCTCATTCTAAGCGCGGCCAATTCTCCAGGCGCTAGCTAGAAGGTAATGGTATCTCTCATTCGAAGCGCAAGCACATTCTCAACCATCTCAACATATTAGAATGCATAACAACATAAGTGTAATACATACACAATGTATATAAACACATAATCACATATGAAGTACATCCCCTTTACATTCCCAAATAATCATACATATCCAATGTATATAATTATAGTCATATTCAATGACAAGCACAAGTGGTTAATTTCAATTCACCTAGTCCACATGCAATTTCTACAACAGTCATAGCTATCCTCCGCCGATAGCCCAAAACATATATTCTAAACATATATACAATCTCCAAAATAGATAAACTATTCATATTTTCATAGGTAAGAGATTTCAAATATCCAACCCCACCATTTACATTCATATCTATCCGTTTCTGCATCTAATACGAAAGGAAAACAAAAATCCAATTCTCGCATGACTTTTAGTCCAATAATAATGATAATATGTGAAGGTTCCAAGATCCGACCTCAAGTTCATTATTCGTTTATAAAGGGTGATGATTTCATTTTCTTTCAAAAAGACCACTTTTGTTTCTTTTCTAGTCCACACAACTCTAACCATTTTCTAAGAGTTCATTCTCGTCATTTTATAAAACCAAAACCAAATCCATCATCTTTATTTTATAAACCAATTCCATTAGTATCAAAACCATAATGCAACTTAACTTCACATGATTAGTCTAAAACAATACCAATACCGTGGTTACTTCTCTTTTTATTTCCTTTTGGTATAAACATAATTATACAACCCATATTAGCAAGATTATTCAACTTCCTCACTTTTAAATCCATTAACTCAATAACATTAAATTAGGGCTTTTTTCCCTTTCTTTACAAACATAATAAATCATTTTTCCCAAGCAACCTAACAACAAACAACTTAACAACTCCAATCACAAATGTCAAACCCTAGATCCCCTTTCATAGCTTTCAAGAAAATTCATAATGAATATGATTTTTATGTAATAAAATCTACCACATGTCTATCTATAGACGAAGTATTGGAAATGAGCAAAGAAATCCCTACCTCTTGAAGCGAAGAGAAAACAACCCAAAAATCACAGGCAACGAAACCATGAACCACTTAGATCAATAGAAAGCCCTTGACAAGATCTACAACCTTTCCCAAAGGACCAAGGTGAAAAGATGGCTCTAGGTGAGTAGATCTAAAGATCTAAGTGCGAAAAGTTAAGTTTTAGAGAGAGATGAGAGAAATCACGGGTTGAAAGGAAAAGAGGAGAAAAAATAATGAGAGGAAAGTGGTTTGGGTTTATTTATACTAGTAGCAAATAGCCCCAAGGTCAAATAAAATAATAGGCCCCAAAACCCCCCAAAGATAGGGTCTATTCGAACCCCAAAATCTGGAAAAAAAAAAAAAAAAAAAAAAAAAGAAGCAGGGGTCGACCCTTTAGGTAGAAAAGACAATCTGCACAAGCAAGGGGGCGTCGACCCTTAGACAAGAGGAGATCGACCCTATTTTCCAGCAACTAACACATAGACATAAGAGGGTCGACCCTCCCCAGTCTGGTGTCTACTCTATTTTCCAGCAAAACTTCCAAAAACTTCACCAGCAGGTAAGGGTCGACCCTTAGGAAGGCTGGTATCGACCCTAGAATACAATTTCTAAGTCTCCAAGGAACTTTTGACAAGAATAAGTGCGAACAACCAAACCCAACAAATTTAAATCGGATTATACTCCTCCAAAACCAACCCATAACAACACCAAAGATCCCCAAAATAAAATAAAGGATTCAAATACACTTCTCAAAAGTTTTAAAAGGGTACAAGTGCTACTTAATTTAAAACCTTGACTAGAAATTATCAGAATCGAATTAGAATCCTACTTAATTTAATTCATACTAAAATTAGAAAAAAATCAAAAATCAAAAACCACTTTACTGTTTCAATCTGTTTTGAGCGTTGGAATTATGGAGACTCGTATTCTCATTCTTTCAAAATTTCTACCATCCAAACTTAACCGATCTCCTTCCCTTCCCAGATCAATAAATAAATAATATGACAATTTAAAATGCATTTACTTGGTAGCTCAACTTATAGGAGTGACCTATTACAGCTACAATTGAGACCAAGGCTGAATTATCTTGATCAATAATTTAGAGCTGATCAAAGCCAGAATTATTACATTTAAGATTAGCTAGTGAGGCTAAAAGTTGGCCTCATTAGCCTCGAAGGAAAGGTACTAATGCTACAAGGTGTTACTAGAGGAAAGGGCTGATAATAACTTTGTATCAATAATATTGGAGACCAATAATTCATATCAAGAAAAAACTAAAAAAATAGTGTACTATAAAAAAATCTCAATCACACAATATCTTTCCTAATTAATTTTTTTTTTCCTGAGTTTGAGTTCTTAATTCTTAACATTACTGTCCACATGTGTGTATTAGAATAAAAATTTGTGTTTGGTTTCTTGTGTGGTTTGGGTGTACAAGCCTGTTAGTAAAAATTATGCTCACTCCTAGTCGACAAGATTTGAACAACAATTTAAACAAACAATTGAACAAACTAATTAAGCAACTATGTTTTTTATTCAAATGCAACTGTGTTTTTGATTCAAATGCCTTGAAAGTATAAGGATTTCTTTGGAACAAAAGTTACAATTAGCAAGATCGAACAAGGTAAACAGAGCAAACTAAAGATAAATTCAAGATGAAATCACCAATATTTGCAAAAGTTACAAATTACAAAGAGAAACTACTCCTAAGTTAGGATAGAACTACTCCTAAGATAAAACCAAGTCTAAAACTAGTTCTTTGTGTTGTTGATGATGTCATCTCTTGCTCCTTTATTGCCTTTATAATGCCCAAATCTCAACCATGTCTTCCTTCTTTTCTGGCCCACGATCGCATGACCTCCTTAAACCCTATAACTGTCACTACTTAACTGTTGCAACTACTTCCTGACTTTTTGGCCTGCCAATCACATTAGACCTTCATTTCTGTCTGTCGATCTTCACTCCTTTTGAGTTGATATGTGTCCCTAGGTCTTTTGGACCTTCCATCAACAAATAAGAACTTTCATCCTGCACATGCCCTTTTTTTACAAGTCGTCTATTTTAACCTGGCTTGATAACTGCCCCATCATCTGAGACATCCAAGGCACATGATCAACTCTTCTAATGCCACTTGCCTCTTAACTGATGCAAGACCAAGAGTGTAAAAATTTTCATGGCCCGTGGGCGGCCCAAGGTGGGCCCACCCCATTTAGGCCCGTTTGGGCTCGACCCTAGCTCGAGACCTTGGGCCTGGGCCATTATTTTGAAGCCTGACCGTGACCGGCCCATCGGCCCGCTTAAGGCCTCACTCAAGACCCGACCCGTCTGAGGTTCAATGTCTTTTTTAGTGGAAAATAATAAAATTTTGGAAGGCTCGAATATCCCCTAGGTTTGGGCCTGGGCTTAAGCCTAATTTTTTGGCCCGTGGACCTGCTCGAATTTTGACTGGAGCCCATGGGGCCCAACATAGGGGGGATTGGGCCAAATTTACAACCCTACTCAAGACCTTCACTTTGACTTCTCTGTCACGTGTTATCATCCGATTAATTTACCTATCAATAAAAATTTTACAAAAATGAATGCAAACAAGGCCCCACACACATTCTCTCCACGTGAATGACCCTGAATTTTTGGTTGCTCGCCTGTAATGTCAAAATTAATAGGAGTGCCCAATATAGAACTATTAGAAATGATACATTCCTCTAATTTAGGAGTTCTAAAAAAGCACTAATGATATAGAAAATAAAAAAATAAAAAAAAAAAAAAAAATTTAAGCCAAAACATCTCATAAAACCTACATACTAATTAAAATTACTAAAATTCTTAATTTAACGCTCCCAATCTTTTTTCATGGAACTATTTAAGGACATGTATATGGTTTTTGTTAGGGTTGTTCACGGTTCGGATTTGGACGGTTTACGGATCGGTTTGGACCCACTCGCATCTATGCGGTTTGGGAAAAAGACAACCCGCAACCGCCCACAGTGCGGTTTGTGGTTTGTGCGGATAGGGTTCGCAGATGTGTGGACGGTTTGCGGATTAGACTTTTTTTCTTCAAAAATTTAATTTTGAGCCTTATTTTATTTTCATTTTGTAAATATTTATTTTGGGCCATTTTCTCCCCATTTTTTTAAGGATTAAAAAAAAAAAATGATAAGTTGATAAGTTTTTATGGGTGCTCAGTTTTTGTCGCCTACTTGTTTGCTTTAAGTTTTTCTGGTTGATAAGTTGCTTGTGTCGCCTACTATTTTTATGGGTGTGCCCTAGAAAATTGATAAGTTTTATTTATTTTTTGGGTAAATTACATTGACACCCCTGAGGTTTATATTTATTACAGTTCCCTCCTCACTTTTTGGAAATTACATCCCTTTCCTTGAGGTTTAAAGTTTCATTACAGATTGCTCTCTCCAGCAATTTAATTTTTTTAAATACCAATTTTGCCCTCACTAGGTAAATTATATTGACACCCCTCACATTTTAGAAATTACAATCCCCTCTCCAAGGTTTAAAATAGCATAACTAATTGCCCCCTCGGTTAGTATTAGTTGAAAAAAAAAATTCATTGAAAAAAAAATTAATTGGAAAAAAAATTAATTGAAAATTTTTTTTGTTAGTCAAATTTTTAAATTTCTGTTTAAAAACCAACGTGAGATAAAAATTTCATTGACACCCCCCTTAGGTTTATGTTTATTACACTTGAAAGATAAAAATTATATAAAAATGATAATTATTTCTTATTTCTTATTTCTTAACCAAATTAATTTTTAATTTTAAAAAAAAATTAAAAAATCAAACCATATATAGCTTAAGAATCTTTTGATAAGTCATTTTTTACGTTGGTAGCTTATTTAATTATTTGTTAATTTTACGATATTTTTACCATCTGAGGTCTATTTGGTAACAATTTCGTTTTCAGTTTTCAATTTATATTTACAAAAATTTTAAAAACTGTCATAAAAACTTATTTGATAATTTTTTTGGTTTATAAATGGTTGTCTCAGTTTATAAATTTAAGGAAAAAACGTAAATTCAAAAAATGAGTTTACGTTGGTTTTTAAACAGAAATTTAAAAATTTGACTAACAAAAAATTTTTTCAATTAATTTTTTTTTCAACTCATACTAACCGAGGGGGCAATTGGTAATGCTACTTTAAACCTTGGGGAGGGGATTGTAATTTCTAAAATGTGAGGGGTGTCAATGTAATTTACCCAGTGCGGGCAAAATTGGTATTTAAAAAAATTAAATTGCTGGAGGGAGCAATCTGTAATGAAACTTTAAACCTCAAAGAGAGAGATGTAATTTCCAAAAGGTAAGGGAGGAACTGTAATAAACATAAACCTCATAGGGTGTCAATGTAATTTACCCTTATTTTTTTTATATTTTTTAACAAATTATACTAATAGTCTCTTATAATTTGAAATTTGTGTCACTTTCATATTTAATTTTTTAATTGTGATACATTTGACTATGAATTTTGAATCTCATTACAAATAATGATAATAAAAAATGGGGCAAATTACACTAATAATCCCTATAGTTTGGGGCTCGTGTCACTTTGGTTCCTGATTTTTTCAATTGTGACACATTTTTTAAATCTTATTCCAAATAAAGACAATTAAAGATACTATTACTCAATTTCAAGGGCAAAGTTGTCAATTTGATAAAATATAAATTAATTTGACAAAAATAAATGTCAAAAAAATATTTTTAAATTTTTAAAAATATTTTCTACACACCAAAGATAAAATTAAGCAAAATTGATAAACTTTTTAGGCATTTATTTATTTTACCAAATTAATTTTTATTATGTGTTTGAATAATGATCATATAATGGGTGGTTATTAAGCTTTTATTGTGTAATCGATATATTTAATATATGAAATATTTTTAGTTTTAGATTTTTTTGATTTAATAGATTGGTTTAATAATGATATCAAAGTTGTCGCCATATTTGACTTTTGAAAAAATAGAAACTAATTTAATGAAAATAAATACAACTATCCATTACATGATCATCATCCAAACACATAATAAAAATAATTTGGTAAATAAATAAATATCCAAAAAATTCATCACTTTTACATAATTTTATTTTTAGTGGGTAGAAATAATTTTTAAAAATTTAAAAATATTTTTGTCAAATTAGTTTATATTTTATCAAATTGACGACTTTGCCCTTGAAATTGAGCAATAGTATCTTCAATTGTCCTCATTTGGAACAAGATTTAAAATTCAAGGTCAAATGTATCACAATTGAAAAGTTAAGGATCAAAGTGACACAAGACCCAAACTATAGGGACCGTTAGTGTAATTCACCCTAAAAAATGTTGTTTTCTTTGCAAACGGAAAATTCTTTATTTTAAGGTAAAATCGTCAAGCAAATCTTTTTGGGAACCCCCACCACCCCCAATGCATTATGATTGGCCAACTTTTTTTTTTTTTTTTCTTCTATCTCTAGCAGACATATGTTTGTGGGGGTTGTGGGGGGTAAAAAAAAAGAGGTCTGTATTATTTCTGTTTTGTATTGGTTAACTTGTATGTTATTTGAAATGTGATATTCTTTTTTTTTTTTGTATCGAGTTTAATCTCACTTTTATTGTAACCAAGTATTCTCTTGGAAAGTTGTAAATGTTTAGGGCATTTCTTATTTGTTTTAAAATGTTATTTCATATATTTACCTTGTAACACATGCTATAGATTTAGGGTTAGAATTTGTGAATGTACAACCTCATGTGCTACCTTTTGTACCATGGGATTATATGAAATGAAATGTTACTTATTTCATAAAACTATATTTATATATTGTTGTTATCTATAAATATTGTAGATAGTTTATTGTAATTATTTCGGGACGTTACACATCAAAAGTTATATTATTTTAAAATTTAATATTTTGATAATAATGGTATGTGCTGAATTTTTCAAGAAATTTTTTTTTGTACTTGTCCTTTATGCATTAAAAATTTATTATGATGGGGTTTTAACCAAATCTCCCAATTATTTATAACATCATGATTCAATTTCAATTGACTTGTAGTTGAAACATTGACATATACATTCGATCACATTTTAAGTTCATTCACTAGTCTGGTTTCAGTTTTCAGACTTCACTTTTCAAAAAATTCTTTTTTTTCATTTTTCATTTTTCATTTTTTTTTATTTTCACTGAATTTTTTTTAATATTTTAAGTAATTTTTTTAATTTGTAGACATACCGAACATAAATATACTTAAAAAGTATAATATTTATGATCTATTTTAAAAAATTCACTAAACATCAAAAATATAAAATAAAAATGAAAATTTAATACATATTTTTGTATATTATTAATTTTTAAAAATATTTTTTCACAAATATTTTACTATTTAAATACATTTAAATAAAGTGTATTTAAAAATTAAAAAAAATTACTTAAAATTTTAACATATTTACTAAAAATACAAAAAAATAAAAAATTTAATTTTCAAAAATTTAATTTTAAAAAACTGAAACCAAACATATTTGATTTTACTCTGCCAACTTAAGAAAAACAGTAGTGCTAGAGGCCTCGAATTTGGCTCGAATGCTGTTGTTTTGTTTTGTTTTTTTAAGGGTGAGTTAAAATGTCTAATATAAAATATTAGACATTTCGCACCAACTCATCATATAAAATTATATGAAATTAACAAAATTTAACTAACAGCTTAACTGATCAGTCAATTTTATCACTTAACCAGTCCAACTTAATTGACTAATCAGTTAGACTGTTGGTTAGAATTCGTTAATTCCATATAATTTTGTGCGATGAGTTGGTGTGGAATGTCTAGTTTTTTGGCACACCCCTACACATAACCACCTTTAAAAAAAAAAAAAAAAATCCAAACCAACACAGCCTAGCAAATAAAATAAAAAAAAAAAAAAAAATTGATCAATTAATTTTATCACCCAATCAATCCAACCCAACTCACTTGCATAATGTTTAATTTTTTAGCATATTCCTATACATAACTACCCTTGCAAAAAGGAAAGAAAAGAAAAGAGAGGAGAAATAAAAAAAATAAAACCAAACTAACACAGCTTTAGGAAAAAAAAAAAAAAAAAAAAAAATTTCGAATTCGAGGCAAATTCGAGGCCTCAAGCATTAATCTAAGAAAAATGGAGCCTCTGAAAATGTGATCTCATAAACCCTAGAACTAGAAGAAGGAGAAGAGCAATGTCGAACAACGATTCCAATCTAACAATGGCGACTTCAATCTCCCTTTCGACGTAACCATTGACATCCTCTCAAGATTACCGGTGAAGTCTCTCTTTCGATTTACCTCCGTATGCAAATCCTGGTACGCTCTAATCAAGACACCTAATTTCATTTCCAAACACCTCACTCACTTCACTCTAAACCCTAATTTCCCTTTTACCTCTCTCCTCGTATCTACAAAATCCAAAGGCTATGGCATGTCCTTGTTTTTCAACGATGAATTTGATAGACCCATCGATCTCGATTTCCCATTTCTGACACAGGAATCTGATCCAGACATTGTGGGTATCTGTAATGGTTTAGTTTGTATCAGTGTATCTCAATTTGTGAAACCCTTGTTTCTCTGTAACCCTGCAACCAAACAATTTCGTCGAATTCCGGGTTACAAATGGTGGGATGAGAGGGGTGCGAAATTGAAAAGGGTCACTTTTGGGTTTGGGTTCCATCCCAGTGCTAGAGATTTTAATTGGTGAGGATTGCTTATTATTCTTGTTTTGATGCGAGGGTCGTTGTTCGGGCTGAGGTTTTCAGTGTGAGAAACGATAATTGGAGAGAAATCGATGCTGGGACGGCCCGGTTTTTCGATGAGGAGATTGGTGCTGTTATGCTATGTGAGATGTGTGGGTCTGTGAATGGGACGGCCCGGTTTTTCGATGCTATGTGAGATGTGTGGGTCTGTGAATGGGGTTTTTTATTGGGCTGCATTGGTATTGCCATTGAATACTGTGATTATCGTGTTGTTTGACATGGATGATGAGGTTTTTGCGAAAATATCAACCCCACCTTGTTTCTCGGAGATTTGGGATCAATTTACTTGGAAACTCACGGAATTAAACGATAAACTTGCTCTGATTATATTTCCTGATGATTATTACACATGCTTTGATGTGTGGGTGTTGGATGAAAATAGGAGCTCTTGGACTAAGCAATTTAAAGTTGGACCTTTTCCGGGTATTGGAAGTCCTGTGGGAGGTGAGGAAAATGTTGAAATCATGCTTGTAGGATGTGCGAGAGATGGTAAACTTATAGTGGAAGATCGATCTGAATCTGATGTTTTGAAGCTCTTTTTGTATGACCCCAAGAGCCAAGTAACCAAGAATCTTCCTGCTGCTCACGTGGTGTATCCATATGAAGTTTATCTGTACAAAGAGAGCCTGCTTCCAGTGGGAAACATTGAAGCCGTAGCAGGGACTCATGTGTGAGTTGCAGTTTCAAATACTTTTTTTTTTTTCTTTTTGCTTATATTAGTTTCATTAGTTAAGCATAACAATACTTGAGAGTTTCTTTTGAAAACTGGTTTATGTGATACTACTATGATGTGTTCTGTTTACGAGCTGCTAATTTTTGTAGCTTGGGAAAGGATGGTGGTTGTCATATCTTGTAGTTTGTGGTGTTTTGAAAACTAGCAATCATGAAAAATGATCATTGCCTTTAGATTGTCAAAAGGGGAAGGATAATGTTTTGTTTGAGGTGTTCAAAATTATTCTCATGATTGAATCATCGAAAGGGTGATGATTGTGGTATGAAATCCAATCCCTCTAGTGATGTGTATATTGTTCTATACTATCATCTAGGATCAAAGTAGAAGCTTATGATTTTCTTA